>VNJO01001237.1:0-11832 GCA_008042535.1 Drosophila tani | reverse complement strand
GATGGCAGTCAGTTCTTTTTGTTTTATGAAGGCAGGGCATGATTTGTCCATTGCGTTGTGGTGTTTAGTTTCGTCATCTTCGTATTTACAGTTGATGCAGGTTTGAGTATTGGTGCATGGTTCATCCTCTTTTGTGTGTTCTTTTTCGGAGCAGTGGGCGCATATTTTAGCGCTTTTACAATAGACGGAGGGGTGTCCAAATCTAAGGCAGTTGAAACATCTCATAGGGGGTGGGATGTAAGGTCGTATGTTTATTACTTCATACCCTATCCATAATTTGTCAGGTAGGGTGATTGTTGCAAAGCTTAGTATGATTAAGCCTGTTTCTGTCTTTTTATTGTTGTCGTTGTTGTCTTTTTTTAAGATTTTTCGGACCTCAACAACATTTTGAGGTTTTAATTCTTCCAAGATTTCTTTTTCTTCTATATTTCGTAAGTCATTGGAGTAGATGACTCCTTTAGAGGTGTTGAGATTTTTGTGTTCCTCAGCGCGGACTGGGAAGTCGTGAAATGTTTGTAATTTAAGCAATTTTTGTGCTTGTAAAGAGTTTTTTGTTTTGATTAGGAGAGTTCCCGATCTCGTTTTTTTACAAGTTTCGACTGCTCCGTTACAAGCATAATCTACCACTTTTTTAATAAGGAATGGGGATACATTTTCAAATGTTTTATTGTCTGTTCTATTAATTATAATGTATTTTGGTTCACTTGTTATCATGTTAATCGTTGTCAAGGGTCGGTCGGGTGGTCGAGACATTGCGGTGTCGTTGGGCTCGGGCCCTGCCACGGGGGAGTTTTGTCCACTTATTCTTTGTGTTTGTTGTTTTTTTATGATCAGATAAGGAGTGGTCGCGAATTAGTTGGTCTATTTATAGATTGGATGCTGATAAGCTGTTGCTTGGAGCGTTGGTCAGTCGCACGTCTTTACTCTTTGAAGGTCGGAGTGAAACTGNAATGATTAAATAAATTAAAACTATTGTATATAAAACTAATTTAAGAATAAAGTTCTTACAAATATTTTAAACAAATAAAAAAAAAAAACAATTATTGATGTTGTACTTATTTAATTACAAAATTTCAGACCTATATTTCCAGCTTTTTTTAGATTTGGGAATGCCCAACCATCGTACAAGAGCCGTTTCCCCTTTCCTTTTCAACTATTCTTCAACTAGATAAGTATTCGGAAAACGAGTTTTTTTTAAATTCTTCTTTATAAAAACCACCCTTAACTGGATTTCCATTTAAATCTTCTATTAAATATGTGGTTGGATATGTATTTTGAACTTTGCATATTTTAAAAATCTCAACATTCCAGGATGGGACAAAACGATTTCTCAAACACGCCCTTGTACTTCGAAATTCGAACATAGTCTCCAATCTTTAGCTTGCTCCCCATATACATTTTAATATTATTGTAGGCAGTTCCCAGGAATTGTCACTGTTTACGTTGATTGGAGCCATTTTTATAGTCCTGTGTACTTTGTTATTGTACAAGTGAATTAACTCTTGGTACATATTAATCCATTTATAGGTTCCATTAAAAGAAAACTCCTTCCACATGAGTTCTTTTAATGTTCTGTTGAATCGTTCAAGAATTGAAGACTTTAGGGTACTAAATGTTGAATAGTGGGTTATTTTATAACAATTCATCAATCCCTTAAATTGAGCATTGAAGAACTCTTTTTCGTCATCCGTCTGAAGATTCCTAGGTACTCCACGGCCAGACATAAATATTTTCTCCATCGCCTCAGCAACACCCTTCTCAGTCTTACATTTAATTTCCTCACCCCACGCGAGTTTGGAAAACGTATCAATAACAGTAAGCAGGTACCGGAGAACCCATTATACGTGAAAGCATAATTTCCCATCTCGACCAAGTCAGCTTGAAATAAATCGTTTATTCCCTTTGTAATGACTCTACTTTAGTTTTGAAATTAGGTGTGCTTACAAATACTTCACCCAACATTGAATCTCTAAGATTTAATATTGAGTTGTCCACATACTCTTTGATTGCTATATCTGTGTTGTCTTTTGGATTAACACCATTTTTTATTCGTTTTTGTTGAAAATTAAAGTTTCCATCTGCATCAATAAAGAGTCCTGGGATAGTTTTGTCATATCGTTTTGAATGATTAGAGTTCTCCTTATCGCTTACATAATGTCCAAACTTGTCAACGGACATGGTGAATATAACTCATTTGAATATTATTCCATAAATATATACTAAATAATTTGATTTACTAATTTGAGCCACTGTCAATTCCTCAATAATAATTAGTCGTTAAAAGTGGTTTTATAATTTTAGTATATTTCACTGCCCTTGTTCCCTTCACCTGTCCATTTCGATGAAAATTTCTTCGGAACACATTTGTTTTTTGTAAAATTTCTTTGTATATTTTCAGATGATTTGTATTGTAATTTTTTTGTAGATGGTGGAAAATTAGGGAATATAAACCATCAGTGAGACGCCAGTTTGACCATCATTAAATTCAATTTTATTATTTGTAACATTTATTTGATTATTTCACATCATTAATTGACCATTATCATTTTTAAATGTACCGTAAGTCTTGTCTAGGGCGTGCCCTCGTGAAAGTTCACTAATGCTCAAATTTTTTGAACTCTCTTCAAGCAATGGTGATTGATTTGATATTATTGGTGTTGTATGGGGTGAGGATTGACTCGGTATCACAGATGATATGTGAGGAGTCACTTGAGTTGTTAATGTGGGAGATGAGGGATGACTCCGTATTACATTCGATGTGTGAGACAAGTCTTGATCCGATAGCATTGAGTCATCTATAGCTGGTTGTGAGTAGAATTGGTCATCGTCATCATCGTCATCTTCATTGATGTCATCTCTTTTCAAGCTCCAATCTATCGACTTCTTATCATCATATTTACGGTTTGAGTTTTGATTACTCGCACTGTAAAAAAATATCCTCTTTTATGTTATTATGTTATTATTTACAAGTTCATTTAAGGGTTGTGTTATAGGCTTAAATGTTTCTTCCAAACCAATAATATTCTGGCTTTTGAGTTGTTTTAATTCATTAAATTTTTTTAGTGCATATCGAGTGTTGTTTAATTGTGCTAAAATATGTTGGTTCATTGTGATGATATAATTGAAATCGAAAAAATTAAAGTGGTTATTACACCCTTGAGGTTAAGGTTAAATAATTCTTCATTCACAATCATATATAGCTCATCAAATCAGACCTGATCAGATAATCAGACCTGTTAATCAGATTTGATAGAATAGCCTGTTCAGTTAAATAGATCTGATCTGATTAGGTGATCAGATAATCAGACATGATAGAATACCCTCTTCAGTTAAACAGCTAGCTGATAGAAAATTAACATATTTCATATTTTACAACTTAAAGTAATGGCTATAATTATTTTGATAAACCCCATTTCCCAGTAAAAAGTAATTTATTATTTTGTATTTATTTATTTATTTAATTAATATTATTATTTTTTTTTTTTAAGCTGAAAACAATTGCTAAAAAAAATGATCCCCATTTCCCATTTCCCATTAAAAAAAGTATATATTGTATTTTTAATTTGACACTCTACTACCAAAATCTATGTTCCCATCATCCCTTTTGATGAGAAAATATTTTTTTTCTGAAAGTAATTTTAAATAATCGTTATCTATATTTGTATACATGTCTGGCAGGTATACACATTTGTTTAGGAGCTCCATCTTAATTCTGGAACCATATTGCCTTTACCTTCCTCCTCAATATCCCTCAATAGGGCATCGAGATCGTCCTAGGTCACTCCAGCAGGCAAATTAGTGGTCGGGATGGGTACGGTGGTGGAGGTTGTTGAAGAAGTGGCCTTCGAATTCATATTGATGGTGGTGTTGATGATGGTGGTGGGGCTGATGGAGAGGTGGTGGAGAGCTGATGTCGCTGGTGGTGCTGGTGGAGCTGTTGTAGAGTAAAGGGCTGCACGGCCGCATTCAAAACGGCTTATGAGACATTCATCTGCCAATGAACTGAATGAATTCGGCTGCGAATTGCAATGAATTTGAACGAATGTGTGCGACGCCGCTGTACTCAACTCAACGAACACACGCATGGAGAGAGCGAATTGAATGCCAAAAGAACCGGGTAAAAATAATGAGTGCGATGAATGACGCATTATTTACTTTTACGTGCGCTGTATTTACTTTTGCGAAAATAAATAAGAGACAATAATACAATGTTTATTTTCATTTCAATCCATGTACTATATGTTTATTTTGCTTAATAAATATCTTCTGAACTCATCTTGGCGAACGCTTGCAGAAAAGTAAAACGCACTGCGCAATAAGCGGCGCAGAAATTGTATTCTGAGTATTCAGCCAATTCTATGCTTTATTCATTCATTCATTCCGTTTTGCACACACATTCATTGAATGCCATTTTATATGAATACTCAAAATTGCGCTCAAATGAGAATACAGTGCGATGCGAACTCGATCAGCTGAATGCGTTGCGCTCAAATTAGAGTACACAACACTAGAGTGCTGAGAGACGCTAAATTTTGAGTCCAGCCGTGCAGCTCTCTATTGTAGAGCTGGTGGTGCTGGAGCTGCTTGGGGATCTGCTGGTGCGGTTGATGTTGCTGATGGTGCTGATGCGGCTACTAGTTGCTGTTGCTGCAGTTGAGGTGGCGAAGTGAATGATATTTTCCTAGTCACGCTAGCCCATTTTATACCCGTCAGAGAGCACATTTATCCTACCACTAAGAACCACAAGTGTTGTGTGTAGGGATTTAAGAGATACATCCTCTTGTGAATGTAAGCACTCAGATTATATTCACATTGTTAAGTAGGTAGAATATTGGTCGAGTGCAGTCTAACAAAAATTTAAGACACTAATGACCACAATTGACTGCCGAACTTTGTAAATTGATTATAATTATATCTGATGTTTTTTCCTAAGTATTTAACTACTTCTAATGGTGGATTTAAGTTACCAAAGCTGCCATGGTACAAGCTATTAGATAACCTTTTATTGTAATAGTACGCTACCCAAATCGTTCCTTTTGAAGATGAGTCTGCTAAATTCTTTATTCTACACTCCAGCTTTCGTGGATATTTTGGTAACTCGTCTCTCATAAAAACACCTCGAAAATGTGGAATATTTTTAATCGCAAACTTCAATATATCAATATTAGATAACGCTCGTTTTGGGCAGCATACTTATTAGTTTTATTGATTGCGTTTTGGTTTGGTTTTATTTTTTGAAAATGATATACCTTAACCTTTTTTATATGGTTGTAAATACAATCCCTTCCCTATTGTGTCTCTGGTTTTCCTGAAGTTGTGCCTTTGCGTTCTTGGCGTTATTGATAGTCTTAACTATTGCTGCACTTCCAGACGCTAAACTGCCGAAAGCACTAAGGGCAGTTAAAATAGGGACCAGTGCACAGTGGTTCCGTCAGAGGCCAAAAATCCAAAAAAACCGATTTGAAAATATTTAAATTAAATTTAGACAGTTTGTCTCTAAAATGTCCAATCTTCCAATTTGCAAACCGGTTTTCGCTGGAAACCCAACGGTACATTCTAAAAATAGAATCAAAAGCATGAACACGTGTTCATTTCAACAGCGCATCGGAGCTGTGGTGAAATATTTCAAAGCAAAAGCGCACTTCAAATCGGACTGGTAACTGTTCAAGTTGATAAATTTATATTATTTAAAATGGATTTTGAATCTGAAGGTATTTATTTTACTTTATGAAATTAATTTATACTTATTTGATATGAAATTAATAAAATCTAACTTGATATGTAAAACCTCTTTGTTTGTACCTGTTTTGTGTGTCTCAAATTTGTTTACCTAAAGTTTTAGTTGTGATCCCACACAATTCCAAACAAGGATTTTTTTTTTTTATTTATCAGAGTTTTAAGATTTTAAAATTGTTAAAGTTAGGTGCGGAATGTTGCGAATGTAGTTGTAATCGTTAATATGCTAACACGACTTGTTATTTTTTCAAGGTCAAATTTTGCCAGCGCGCTGCAGCGGAGCCCCTGTGTCGACTTTTGTGTCTCTGTTTTTGTTGTGTCTTTGTGTTCGTCTTTTGTGATTGTTTACAGCTTCTATTTGTCAGTTTATTTCTTTTATTTAAAATTATTCTAATTATTTTTCCGTTTTACTTTTATAATTTTTGTTTGCATTCCCAAAGGAGATTCGTATCATTGTAAATTTTCACGACAGTATATTTTAAATTTATGGTGCACCAAAGGTGGTAGCAACGCTGCAAAATTACGGGAAATTATCAAGGATGTTCAAAATAATATTGAGAATAATGGCTACAATTTCGAGCTCAACGAACTTTATAAATCGATTGGCTACATATGCAAAAGAATTGCTGCTTTTTGGACTCGGTATGATCGGAAAAAATCGTTACTTTTACAATATCAATATGATTGGCTAAATGTAATGGAGTCAATTGTCCTCCAAAAGTCCACCAAAAATTCATCTCAGCATATAGCGGAAAGTGCTCGTCGTGGTCGTCCAAAGGTTGATCCTCCAAAAGTCCACCAAAAATTCATCTCAGCATAAAGCGGAAAGTGCTCGTCGTGGTCGTCCAAAGGTTGATTTTTTTCATCTAGAACAAAGCGTCGTCGTATAGCTCAGCTGATTGATATCGATGAGTTCACTGTTTCTGCTTTGCGCAATGAAAATCAGCAACAGCCGACAATGCAAGCTGATCCCACTGAAGTAATTTCCCTAATAATGGAGACCGCCATGTCCAAAAGTCAATATTTGCTTATAAGGAATTTCGTTAATAGCAAAATATGCTTGGACTTATTTCCAAGCTACCAAACCATAGTAAATGCAAAAAAAAAGAGATACCCTAAAAACATATCATAGATGAATCTCATGCTGAAATTGATTTGTAAAGTTTACTGGATAATACAGCATCGAGCATATTGGAGCTTCAAGATGATGTAGTTAAATCAATCACGGATGAATCTATTGAAAACCCAACGTTAATTGGAAAGTGGGGTTTTGACGGAAGTACGAGCCATAGTGAGTACAATCAAAGTTTTTCAAGTTACGATTTAGAGGACAAGAGGATATTTGTCACATCATACGTACCTCTACAACTAATTTCAAAAAGTAGTCATACAATAATTTGGAAGAATCCGCGGCCTTCATCGACACGTTACTGCAGGCCAGTTCGTTTTCAGTTCAAAAAGGAACTGTCAATCGAAGAGGAAAAATACTTTAAGGAGAAAATACATCAACTCAAGCCGACAGAATTTTTGATTTATAATAAAAAGATAATTGTTGAGCATAGTTTACAACTTACTATGGTAGACGGAAAAGTGTGCAACGCTTTAAGTGAGTCATCCTCTACAAAATGTTATATATATGGAGCAATTCCAAAAGAAATGAATAACTTGGATAAATGTTTAAAGAAAGACGTGAAAAGAGAATATTTCGAATTCGGTTTATCCCCACTTCATGCAAAAATACGTTTCTTTGAATACTTTCTGCATCTTTCCTATAAGTCCGTTATCAAAATGTGGCAAGCTAGAGGCCCAGAGCAAAAATTAAAAGTTTTAGACCAAAAGCATATAATTCAAGCGGCGTTTCGGGAAAAAATGGGAATAATAGTGGACAGACCCAGAGACGGAGGCTGAGGATCGTCAAACGATGGAAATGTGGCAAAAAAATTTTTTTCAAATCCAAAATTGGCTTCTGAAATTACAGGGCTTAATGAAAACCTTATCCATCGTTGTGCCACTATACTCCAAGCTATCGCCTCGGGGTACAAAATAAATTTGGACAAATTTAATGAATATGCCATCGATACTGCTAAGGAATTGATAAAAGAGTATCCATGGTACTATTTGCCAGCTACAGTCCATAAGGTGTTAGTTCATGGATCTTCTGTAATTGAGCATGCACTCGTGTCAATCGGAGAGCTTTCAGAAGGAGCTGCCGAGTCTAATGATAAGGAAATAAAAAAATGTAGATTGTATCACAGCCGAAAAATGTCACGGATTGCAACAAACACAGACATATTGAACACACTCATTTTACGGTCGGACCCATTTATAACTGGGCAAAGAAAACATGGAAAGAAGGATAAATCAACGTTACTTGAATCTGTGTTCAACATACTTGAAGAAACATTATAAATCTTTGTTATAATTATATTAATTCGTTAATAGCTGTAAAAATATCAATATAATAAATTGGCTTACAATATGATTGTTTAATTTATGATTTTTTGATATGATATTATTTTAGTAGGTGTATAGCTTGAGAATTAGACGGGGGACGATATTTAAATTTATGAAATATAAACAAAATAGTTGATTTTTCCTATGGCAGCAAATGTAAAACTACACCAACCTTATAGTCTGGGAGTTTAGATAACATATCTCTAAAAATAAGAAAAAATTTTCATACTTATTTTCTATTTAAGGAGGTCTTCTCATTTAAAACCCGTTTTTTTGACCCTTTTTTAAAAAATTCTTATTTGAAAGGGCTGTTCAAAAAGAAATGAGACTTAAAAGTTGGTGGTGGAAAAAAAAAGGTGTCGTCACGGCGGCCACGATTCCGGGTCTCCGGAGCGTTTTAAATGAAAACAAAAACGGGGATATAATCAGTATAGATGTAATTCTGGTCTGAATGTCGACCATAATTTTGTGATTTTTTTTGACAAAATGGCGACCATTCAAAAAAAAATTCAATTTCGGGCGTTTTTTTTATTAGTTTAGTGTAAAAAAAGGTGATTTTTTTTTTTTAAATTGTGGTCTTCATTCAGACGATAATGGTGACAATTCTGCGTCGATTCCACTTTGTTTGATGAAAATCGGTTCAGTTGAACTGGAGATATCATGGCCGCCAGTTCGAAAAACATGGTTTCGAGATAAACGGGTTTAAAGTTTGAAGTAAAGTAAAAATAGCTCATTTTGACGAAGACATTGCTTCACAAAAAAGGCTGTATCTTCTAAAGTACTTCGAATTTCTAAAAATCCTTTTAGGGGCATATTCACAACTATCCAAGCTATAAATAAATGCAAAAAAAAAAATAGAAAAAAAAAGTTGCTCAATGAGAAGACCCCTTAAAACGATCGTTCCTATAGCAGCTATATCATATAGACGTACGATATGGCCATTTCTTATAACATACATATATTTATAATATTTTTGTTTAATTTTGGGGAAAATTTTGTAACTATATAACAACTAAAAGTAGTTATGGTAGCAGCTCCATACAAGCCGAACCACTGTGCAGTGGTTAGAAACCTCCAATTTTGGGGACGGTTATAACCGTGGAATGACATTTTTCCTACATCTTTTTGATTTCATTATTTTCATTCATTATGTCAAGCGGTTTATGCTTTTTTAATTCGCTGGTAGCCTGTTTGATTATTGAAGCAAGAAATTTTTTACTACTTTATTTTTCTGTTGCTTTATTCCCATCCTAAACTTTTTCTTTAGCTTTAACATAGTTGTTACCAAGAATGCAGCTGCTTTATCACCAATGCTAGCATTCGCCGATCTGACACACGGTTCCAAGCGAATTGAATTAAAATCTAATCTTCTTTATGTCGTTCATCTAAATCCTTACTATTTGAATAGGCAATGTCATGTAATCTGCACCCCTCATCTAGATCAATAATCCCACGATCACCGCGTGCTAATCGTTTCTTTAGCTTTATACCTGATCCACAATAATTGTAACCAGGTAAACGAGCCTCAAATGGTAGACCGTTTATTATATTATTTACTAGACCAGCACCCTTCCTGGCATTTGCTTTATGACTGAATGTATTATATAAATGTTTTCCCATTTTATATCAACCTCAATTATGGAATGAATGTCAATGAATGAAGTACTTAACTCTACAACATACGTTTATTAAGGCATAATAAAACCATTATAGTAAGAAACATTGAAGGTGGTGGGCATGGTGATAAAAAACATGTGAGACACATCTCGTTACCGAACACATTAATTGTCGGTCCATCTAATTGTGGAAAAACAAACGTGATGTTAAGTTTAATTGAAAGTCCAAATGGTCTCAAATTTGGAAATATTTATATATTTTCAAAGAGCTTATATCAACCGAAATATGAAAATTTGGAAAAACTTATTAAGAATATAAAAGGGATGGGATATTTCGCATTCTCAGCAAATAATCCATTTTTGTCACCACAGGAAGCTAAAAATAACTCCGTTGTCATTTTTGATAATATCGCTTGTGAAAAACAGGAGAATATAAGGAACTATTTCTGTATGTGACGTCATAAAAATATAGATTCATTTTATTTGTCACAAACGTATTCACATATTCCAAAACCTTTAATACGTGGTAATGCAAATTTTTTGATTATATTTAAACAATACGATTTAAACAAGCGCCACATATAACGAGATCACGTAAATAGTGACATGGATTATAATACATTTATGAAAATTTCACGAAAGTGTTGGGGAAAATACATATGGATTTTTAATAATCTCTAAGGATGATGAAATGAAAACTGGACGATATAGAAGGGGATTTGATCAATTCATTGTACTCGATTAAATATTTATATAAGTATAATAAGATGAATGACAAAAAAGACAGTCCACTCTCAAGCTTCATAATGAATACATCATTAACAATTGCATTAACTGGAAACACATCAGTTATAACTGAAAACTTTTCCCCATAATTAGAGCTAAAACAGAATTATGAGTGTGCTTTGATTGACTTTTATACATTCAATTCTATACCGAATGTTGACAACATGAATAATCTCTTTCATATTGGAAATAAAGTCATAGAAATACCTGTATGTTCATATGAGCTCGAAGATATTACAAAATATATTATTAATAACCTTAAGGAGCATGAACTTTATAACACTATAAAAATTGAATGCAGCATCAGCAACTTAAAGTTCAAGTTTCCACTAAAAATGAAACAGTTTATTTTAATCATGAACAATCTATTGGACAGCTATTCGGATTTAATAAACGAAAATTAAGGCCACATGATAAAGAAATTTATATCTCAGATAATCACAGTTATCATCCGTAAACACAAAACTTCCAGACAAATGATGAAGTTCATATCACAATACAAAACCAAGATTTATATGTCCTTCCATCTGAAAGTTTTCTCCACTTTGAAGGAACACTTAGCTAAATTATTGACACAAATACAGGAGAAAGCAGCACTAATATTGTGAATAAGGTGCTCAAAAATAATTGCATGGCTCATTTTATTGTCGAGATCCGATATGATATAAGTGGATTCGAATTAGACAAATCAAGATTTACAGGGATTACATCGACAAATAAGAATTTTCTCTCAGTGGGACAACAGGAAGGAGTACATTATCGTAATGCTGGGCGGAGTGGGGGAGACAATATTCCTTCAGGACATTTCAGGTTTTCAGTAACATTGAAAATGCTGTTGGGATTTGCTAAAGACTACAAGAAAGTAATATTGAACTGTAAACATGAGCTCATTATATTGCTTGCTAAAAGTACAGATGACATGTATGTTAAAAGTGTTGACGGTAAAACTCATAAACTTGCCATACATGGCATATGTTAGAAGATCCCCCACATCGTTCCAAGTGATGCTAATAAAATTAAATTGTTTAATGTAATTAAAAGTGAAGCTACCCTTCCACTAGCATTCAGGAGTTGGGATTGTTATATAAAAACGACATTGGTACAGGGAACACACACAATGGAATTCATTGCGAAGGCAATGAATAGGCCGGGCTGACGAAACCCCGGCCCTCGCAGTAGCCAGGGCAGAAGAGGAGCTGCTGCTCAACTTCGAGCGGATCAAGCAGAAGGTCCAAAGGTC
>VNJO01001236.1:0-19042 GCA_008042535.1 Drosophila tani | reverse complement strand
TAAGATCGGTCCACTATATCATATAGCTGCCATAGAAGCGATCGGTCCATTTATATGAAAATGTAAAATTCTACATGTAAAATGTAAAATTTACAAAATTCGATGTTTTTTCAACATTACTAAAATGGTTCGATTTTCAATGATCCAAATGCAGACTGCAAGGGTATACCAATTTCGGTTTACCGAAGTTAGCTTTCTTTCTCGTTTGATTTTAGCAACGGCCTTTTCTCATTTAACGTTGCTAAAATCGTAAC
This sequence comes from Drosophila tani, assembly GCA_008042535.1. Lineage (NCBI taxonomy): Eukaryota > Metazoa > Arthropoda > Insecta > Diptera > Drosophilidae > Drosophila > Drosophila tani. The sequence continues at coordinate 18,788 of VNJO01001236.1, read as the reverse complement.
TTTTGAACCAAATAAGATAATCAAATAATTTAAACGGCATTTTACAGGTAAATGTTGTAAAATTTGTATATGTATTGGACAATATGCCACGCCCACCCATTCGCCTTTTTATATTGTATCAAAGTGAAAAAATCTATTTTATTCAATGAAAACAATTTTTTAAAAACATTTTTTATTTAATTTTTTATCTTCATTTTTATGTATTTGCTTAAATAAAAATAATTTGAAAACTTAAAAAAAATATTTAAAATTTTTTTTTCTTAAATTTTTTTCTAGTATATTTTCTAGTATATTTTTTGGTATGTATTACGTTGAATTGGTATTTCGGTATATTTTACCCTGAGTTGTTTTAGTTTATTGCATTGCATTTCCGCAGCTGCAGCGTGCTGCAGCAGATGTAAGTTGATTCTGGTCCAGAAAAGATCAACGAAGGTTTTGTATGTAGTGTGTATGAGGGCCGAGCCGTACCAAAAAAGATATAGACTACTTTAGCCAGAAAAAAGTGAAAAAATGGACCCCTGGCAGGTAGCGATTTACCTGTACAAGCCCAAACCCAATTCTGTTTTTTTTTTTGGGTCAGTAAGTAGGTAATCTATTTTTTGTGTAATATTACCTGAAAGTCAACCAATTTCCCCTTTTTTTTTTGTATGATGCAAAAATGGAAACAAAGTTCGACTTTGAAGGCTCATATCTTCTAAAAAAAAAATCTTAAAATTGATTTTATTGGAAATTCTGAATCGATAGGAAATTTCCTGTCGAATAAGTATGGTTTAAATCGTTTTTGCGACTACGACTTTTTTGATTTTAGCAACGGCTTTTGTTCGAGAGGCGCTACTGTGCGTCGTCTCGATCTTCGTGCCGCTTTCATTTCGTCGTCCTCTTTGCTCGTCGCTCAGATTGTCTTACTGCTCTTTTCTCGTTGTCCTCTGTAGTCGTTGTTTCGCTCTTATTCTCGTCTTTTTTATATTCGTTTGCTCGTTGTTTACTCGCACCTTGAGGCAAACAAACCCCACATATATGTATACACTCACCCGCATATCTCTGCGTACACCCCAAAAAAAATTAAAATTCTAACTTTTAACACGATTAGTTCGGCCATTTATTCATTTATTGACTCCATTTCTTTTTTTAACATAACTTTGGTTTATTGTCTTCAATGACGAACCTCCGTAAGGCGTCTCGGCATGGAATCAACTAGTTTTTTGGTCTCCTCTGCAGTAATTTTGGCCCATTCCTCCACAATCACATCCTTGAGTATTTTCTTTGATGTTATTGTGTGTTTTCGAATTTTTCGCTCAAGGAGATCCCACAAATGCTCAATTGGGCTGAGATCAGGACTTTGGAAAGGTGTTCGCAGCTGATTTTTGACATTATACAGCAGCCAAAGCTTAGTATTCTGCGCCGTATGCTTGGGGTCGTTATCTTGCTGGAACCAAAATTCATGTTCCAGCCCCAATTTTTCAGCACTTTGTTTTAAATTATTTTTCAAAATGTTTATATAAGCACCCTGATCCATAATTGACTCGATAAATGTCAAGTTTCCCACGCCGCTTGCTGCCATACACCCCCACACCATTATTCCGCTTCCTCCATGCTTTACCGTACCAACTAAGTTTTCCTTTTTAAATGCTTCTCCGGTTTTCCTCCACACCAAAACTTTGCCCTTTATTCCAAATACACAGAATTTGCTTTCGTCGAAAAATATATCTCGATTCCAGAAGTCTGGGAGCTTGGAAATGTACTCATTAGCAAAAGATAAGCGCTTTTGCCTATTGACTTCTGAGATCATAGGTTTCTTCCGAGCGACTCTGCTATGGTAGTCAGCTTTTTTAATGGCATGGCGAACAGTATCATCGGAAACTGTTTTGGAAAAACTTTCCTTAATCTGGAGCTGTGCCTGATGAGCCGTTGTCCGAGGATTAAGCTGAATAGACTTAATAATAGTCTTCTGCTCGCGGTTCGTTAGCAATGGTGGACGGCCAGATCGGGGCTTTGACAAGATACTGCCAGTCGAGTTGTAATTATTTATAACTTTTTGGATGGAGGAGTGGGCTCTGCCAACTAGAGAACCAATTTCTCTATAAGATTTTCCATCTAAAAATAATTTCACAATGATTTTTCGCTCCTCAACGGAAATTTCTTTGCCTTTTTGTTCCATGTTGTAATACTCCGAACTGTGAGGCCAAACTTTAATTTCAACTGCGCAATATCAATGCAAAGACAACGTAAAGAAGATCGACAAACCTAAACTTAACGGTAATCGCTCCATTTTGCATTCCACGCCGTTTCAAACAGCTGTACGCAGACTTTTGCGTGTACATATTTTCGTAGTATTAAGTTTAAAATTAAAAATAAAATATAAGACCATGCTGCCTAATTTAAAAAAAAATACGTCATTGAAGACAATAAACCAAAGTTATGTTAAAAAAAAAAATGGGGTCAATAAATGAATAAATGGCCGAACTATTCGTGTTAAAAGTTAGAATTTGAATTTTTTTTGGGGTGTACGCAGAGATATGCGGGTGAGTGTATGTATGCCCATATGCCTTGACCGTTGGCAAGTTGATGTACAACGGGGAAACGAAAAAGAAGCCAAGGAATATGGCGACGCACACAAAGCGGAGACGGATGGAAAATTAGACGAAGAATATAAATTTCTCAACTGCCGTTGTGTCGGAAAAACTCTGACATGGAGTTGACACGAAACATTAATGTTCGGACCACTGCTGAAAATCGGCGGCAGGAGGGAGATGGAAAAGGCTCGTACTTATCTTTTTAGCGGAAAAAAACATTGGAACTGCTGGCGGAAGGGCAGAAGGATATCCGAATCCGGCTCGAAGGACCAATGTTTGTAGGGGGCGATCCTGCCACTAAAAAGAGATCCTGACTATGCACCACACAGAAATCCCACGGCGCGAAGCGAAAAAAATAACCCGTTGAGGCTATGATCGGGGGCGTCGAGGTAAAAATTCAGTGCGTGTGCGCGTCAGCTTTATTTCGCTGCATACATGAAGCTAAAACTAAGCTTGAGCATAAGACCGCGCTCCCGCCCGCTTTACTCCACTACAGCGAGAGCGGGAGCTCGGCAGCGGCCGACCGCGAAGTTCGGATCCGAACCTAAGGCCCGCGCTCCGGAGCACGGAAGATGCGCGAAAGCGAGCGCGAGAGCGAGCGCGGGAGCGCAAGAGGGGCGAGCGCGAAAAGCTCGGAAAGCTCAGTGAGCGGCGGCGGTACAGTGGGCCGCTGACCTAAACAACCACCATGCCTTGAACGGAAACATGAACGGGAAAACGAAGCCAAAACCTCGGGCCAAGCTCGTCTACATTATTCAAAAACTAATTCATGGCGTGCCAGAACGAACATTTTACATGTAGAATTTTACATTTTCTTATAAATCGACCGATCGCTGCTATGGCAACTATTAGATATAGTTGGCCGATCTTAACAAAAAACGAGAAAGAAAGCTAACTTCGGTAAACCGAAGTTGGTATACCCTTGCAGTTTCCAATTGGATCATTGAAAATCGAACCATTTTTGTAATGTTAAAAAAGCATCGAATTTTGTAAATTTTACATTTTACATGTAGAATTTTACATTTTCATATAAATCGACCGATCGCTTCTATGGCAGCTATATGATATAGTGGTCCGATCTTAATTTATAGAAATACGTTTAAAAACAGAGAAGCTAAAATTTTGTATACCCAGTACCCATAGGGTACAAGGGTATTATAAGTTAGTGCCAACCGAGAATGTATGTAACAGGCAGAAGGAGAAATCTCCGACCCTATAAAGTATATATATTCTTGATCAGCGTCACCAGCCGAGTCGATTTAGCTATGTTCGTCTGTCCGTCTATCCGTCCGTGAGAAACAACAGATCTCATAGACTATAAGAGCTAGAGTTACCAAATTTGGTGACAACATTGGAATTTGTTGCACGCAGATCAAGTTTGTTTTAAAATTTGGGTTCAAGTTAATAGATACAATAAATGAATAGGCTTGAGCGGACGTTTTCTGAAAATTTCAGTAAAATCGGATGATAAACATGGGAGATATTAGCAATAAGGTTCGAATTTTAAAACCCCCCTAAGGCGCTGCTGAGGAGCCTGTAGCCGTCTAGGTCGTGGGTTCGAGCCCCGACCGCGCCAAAACTTTTTATTGTTTTTTTATATCTGTTTTTTTTTTGCATTTCTTCCTTTTTCCTTTGTTATTATACCCGGAGAAAAACTAGAACTGGTTTTGTGTGGGATTGAGCTCGTGCCAATTTTGCAAAATGTAAATGCATCGGCTGCTTAGACAACTGGGCCATTACATATGTTACATATGGAGCGCCATTTTCATACTAAGTATGCTTCGACAACTGTTAACCGAATTTTGGCAGAACTGAAATAAAATTGCTAACAGCTTCTACATTTTCCTTAATGAAAATATGCTTTTTATTGTCATAGAAAAGTGTGTGTGAAAGAGAAAAGAGGTCGCCTATTGACCAAAAAATTGCGCCAAACTACAGAAAAGAACGAGCGTGACCAAGAAATTACAAAAAATAAAAAAATTCGCTATCATAACCCAACTTTGCCGAACTGGTATAAAATGTATTAATTAAATAAAAAGCAGAAAAAATGAATAAGAATCTAAAATAAAAATGTAAAAAAATTCTTTGGCATGAGCGGGATTAGAACTCAGAACTTCTTGCATAAAAAAGGATGGCCCATCGCTTAGACGCCTGGGCTATGCTTATCATTGCGCAATAGACAGCGATTTTTACTTCTAATAGCTTCCACACTTTTTCAATAAGAAGGCGATTTGTTTATTGTAATAGAGATGCACAAAACAAGTGTGTGTAAGGAGATGAGATCGCACTGCATTCTCTAAGCTCGCGCCAAATTTTTTCATTCGTTGACTGCGGTCGAGGAAGTGTTGGTGCGTCGTCGTGTTTTCGAATAATTTAGCTTATTTTATTAGTTAAATGTAATTTTCATTACGAATAGCTTTAATTAACAATAGCTCTTGTTCAGTTCAGTGTTTGTGCGGGAAAGTGAAAGTGATTTGTTTGTGCTGCAGGAGTAATTAATTGTAATTGTCTGTAAGTTGTGAGTAGCTGCATGCATGTGTGTTTGAGTGCGGGCGCGTTCTAGAAGAATAAATAATTATAAAGTTTTTATTTTGTATGTATGTATTGAGTATTGAGTGTGTATTTGAGGGTTTGTAAAGGGGTTTGTTTACTAGGGAGAGTGTGTGTTTGGCTGGAATTGGTAGATTAGCTTAGTATTATTTTGTTGTTGTTTAATTTAAATTTTTTACAAATTTGCTTTATTCGACTGTGTGTGTTGTGGGGTGACGTGCCTTGTACTTGTGAGAGTGTGTGTTACGCGTTGCAGAGTAGAGTAGTAGTATATTATCTATTTATTATTTATTATAATCTATATTAATTATAATTCATATATAATCTATATATTTTTTGATTTATTTTATTTTTTAAATTATTTTTATTTTATTTTTATTATATTTAATTATTATTATATTTTATTATTTATTTTTTAAATATTTAAATATATAAATTTGGACAAAGCTTTCAAAAATGCCCCGTCTAAGGCAGCAGTCTGCTTCTCAACGATCCCGAGCTAGGCAGGTCATTTCCAGGAGAAAATGGGAAAATGTTGAACATGTACAGGAAGAAAGGGAAAACAATGCTAGGTTACAGAGAGATCGTAGAGCAGATGAAAATTATAAGGCAATGGAACAGGTTGGAAATAGCCAGTCACGTTCAGTGAGACGACGGTCAGACCGATTTAGGCAGCAAGATTAAGGACTAGATACAGCCAATAGGAGAAATAGTCGAACGAACGCAGAGATTCGGCAGTCCGAACAGGACGCCGATACGCTGCGTAGAATGAACCGTAGGCGGGATTTGGACTATAGGGCAAACGAGCAGGCAGGAAATTCTGATTTCAGGAGACGGCGACGAACGGACTTAGCTTTTAGGCAGCCTGAACAGCTGGCTGATACGACCCGTACGCAAAGTCGCTGACAGAATTCGCTGTACAGAACAAACGAACAGACTCAGAACTCGGCACTTAGGCGGACAGTTAGGCGGACAGATGTAGAGAGAAGAATATTAGAGAGAGAGCTGGATCGAGTTAGTAGGTCTCAAGCTAGAAAAAACCTCACTAGAAGGATTGTTGAGCGGATGCAAAATACCGCGGCACGTCGAAGTGCCCGGTTAGCCGCAAGACAGCCAGCATTTGACGCCTCAAGAAGGCTTAGCCAAAGAGTTAGTCAGTATAAGTCGACAAGTCAGAATAGGGAATTAGGAAACCGTAGAAATGCTTCCCTTAATAGAGAGCAACGAGCGAATAGCTTTCAGGAAGAGGTTTTGCCCAGACCCTCCATTTTAGAAGCTCATATAGAAAATTTTAATTAAATTGTTAAACTGGGTCCAAATAAAATTTGGCTTTCCTGTAAAGGCCTGGGGTTTCCCCAGAAAGTAGCTAGGATACCTCGCAATTTTATTGAAGACAATTGCGAGTTTAGTGCGGATATTTTAAATGTTGTGTCTGTTCCCTTCATCTGACAATTTCTTAACTTTTTGCAAAACATGTTGCCGCAAAATTAAGTCTGGTGTTAAACCAAAAACTTTATTTTCAAATGGACTTGAACTCCCAGAGTTTTCCGATTGCCTTAAAGGTCTTACTTCTTTTGAGGAACGCCAAATTTCTCCTCGTCTTCCTTTTATGATTATTAAGTCTTTAGGTCATGAGCGTCAGAGTGCGATTAATGGAGCTGTAGTTAATGTACCCATACCGATAAGTAATATCGTAACGTCCCTCCCACGTGCTTTTCATGAAGCAGAGGTAGTACAGCTTCACCTCAAACGTAGAATGGAATATAACCATGATTTCATGGCCGAAACCATTAGACCCTTAAAAATAGCTGACGCAATATTGCATTTAGTAAATACAGAACTTTATATAAAGCATAGTGTAGTTATAAACGAACATTGGCTGTCTTCTTATACAACCGAAACTGTTCCATTCGTAAGTTCTCAAGCAGATGCAGAATTAGTCGAGGGACTTGAGCGAAGAATTCGCGATCCAGCACATCAGGATGATGCTGAGATAGAGGAACTCAATCCTGGGGGTCAAGAAACCCTGCTTGAGAATAACCAGGTAGACACTGTTGCCCTGCAGAGAATCACACTTGCTCCTGGCGAAGGCCAAAGCCCCCTGGACATGATTCAAGATGTTGACTCGGAAGAGTTAGAATTTCCAACAATTTATGCTGGCAAGAAGAGACCCTCTTCACTTACTTTCTCTGCGATAGTTAGATCTGAGCTTCGAAAGGTAGATAGAAGAGGTTGTCGAATTGACAAATTATTATTCAATTATAAAAAGTTAGAGCTGATCCAGATTCGTAGTAATACTACCATTTGCCTCAGGAAACAGAGCGCCTCACGCGCTATTACAGCTGCTAGCGCTCTTAATAAAGAGCATTTAGATAGTATTATTCGCCACGATGAAGGCTATAGGGTTCTGAAAGGTGTCCGCACGTCTCCTGCTCACTGGGAAGCAGAAAAGAAAAAAGTTATGGCTATGATCCGCCAGTTCGGTCTGCCAACCTTTATCATCACCTTGTCGGCTGCTGAGACTAGGTGGACGGAGTTGTTACAGTTATTAAAAGGAACTGTAGATAGGACGGAAGTTACCGAAGATGAGGTTTTGAATTTTAGTTTTAGCGAAAAGGCGCGTTTGATTAGATCAGACCCTGTAACTTGTGCTAGGTATTTCGATTATAGGTATCGCCAATTGTTAAAGATAATGAGGAAGCAAGTGGGCGTTTTCGGAAATCATCCTGTTGTTAGGTATTATTGGCGTGTTGAGTTCCAGCATAGAGGCTCGCCTCATATTCATGGAATGTTTTGACTGAAAGATGCCCCCTCTGTGGACTTCGAGAATGAATTGACTTTTCCATCTGTCATAGCTTTTATTGACCAATTCATCACCACAGACGTAACGAATACTGAGCTTGCTCAGTATGTCGAGTACCAGAAACACAATCACGGACATTCGTGTATGCCTGAAGTAAGGGGTAACTCTTTTTGTCGCTTCGGTATTCCGAACTTTCCAATGCCACAAACAGAAATTCTTCGGCCATTGCCTGAGGATTCGTATGAAGAGAAAAACTCTTCATCGCGATTTTTCCTTCGATTTTGATTCACTATAAGTCATTTGAGCTTTTTTGAAAATTTTCTATCTCACGATCAAGTGAGCCTCAGTTACGAGGACTACATATATGCTCTTAGGTCTGGCTAGAAAAAGCCCCACATTTTTCTGAAGAGAACATTTGCAGCTATTAAAGTTTACGCTTATAATAGGCACATTCTATCATTGCAAGGGGCCAATATGGACATCCAGTTCATACTGGATCCTTATGCTTGGTGCAGTTACATTATTAATTATATTAATAAGTTCCAAAGAGGTATTTCCAAGCTGATGCGTGAAGCCGTGGAAGTGATTCAAAGGGGTAACTTCAGCATCAAGCAAAGGCCGCAGCATATAGGCCACAAATATATTTCCGGCACTGAGATTTCTGCTCAAGAAGCCGTTTACTGTTGTTTGGGAATGCGTTTGTCTGAAACTAGCAACGCGGAAGTTTATATAAATACTTCACGACCTGAGCACAGAGTTCGAATGCTCAAGCCTGGACAGCATTTGCTGAATTTGGATCAGGATTCAACAGACATATGTATATGTTTTGGGAATACTGGATCACTATATTCAGCGGCCAGATAGTCTCGAAGGCCTGTGCTTATCCGATTTTGCTGCAAATTTTAATTTTTCGAAATCTTGTAGAGCAGGTGCTAATAACGAAGAAGATGAAGAAAACGAGGTCCTAGGTAACTCATTTCATCCTCTCCGCGATGGTAGTGGTTTTATTAGGGAGCGGACCAAGCCAGCTATTATTAGATTTAGGAAGTTCAATCTGAATGCCGACAGTGCGAACTATTTTAGGGAACTTTTGATGTTGTATTTTCCGTGGAGAGATGAACAGGTAAAATTAATAAATGTTAGTTGTGAGACCATTTACGAACAGAACGTAGATTCAATTAGATTTAAATATAGGAACTATAATGTTTTAGAAGATTTAAAAGACGTGCTTAGGAGGGCCATAGAAGAAGAAGGACATTTTGATGACCAAGGTCATGGCGATAATTTAGATAATGAAATTAGGGCTTTGGCAATCCCTGAAATAAGTTCTCAAATTAATATTTTGAACTTAAATGCACCTCCTTCAGATCCACTTCGGCTTCGCATGACCCATACAGTGCTATATTTTGGTCTTCTCTGTGGGATATTTTTAGGTTTTTTGAGCTGACAGAGATTATGCGACAGCAAGACGACCAAGCATTTGCGCTAGCGCTTAATAACATGGCATCCGATCAGATGACATCGGACGACATTAGTCTTTTTAGGTCTCGTGTGTCTGTTTCAGGCGAATTTCCGCATAACGCCATTCATTTGTTCCTTAGAAATGAGGATACTAATATTTTTAACACTGCTAAGTTAAACTCAATTCCAACGGAGCAATTCATTTCAACTGCTCTTGACTCCGTTAAAGCTGCACATCTCAGTTCAGAAGCAAGGACCAGATGTTTGGAATCTGTGAAAGATTTCAAAACATCCCAAACCTCAAGGGCTTTGTACAAGCCTGATATTGAAAACCACTGCAAAGTATATGATGACGGTTAACATAGATACTGCAGATGGCTTTGTAAATGGAGCTTCAGGTGTCCTAATGGATATAGGTTTCAATGCATCCAATGCCCCACATGATCTTTGGATAAAATTCTTAGATGAAAGTGTAGGAACTAATGCTCGAGCTAAATGCACTCATCGTGCCAAACCTTCTTGGACCCCAGTTCTGAAAACTGTAGAGTTTTCAATATCATTCAAACGAGCAAGTTACAATCCAGTTGTACCTGCAGAAGGTATAACCATTCACAAAAACCAGGGAGCTACATACACTAGTGTGGTGGTCCACACAACTCCAGGAATGCAAAGAGAAGCATTGTATGTAGCTTGTAGTAGAGCCACAAGAGCAGTTAGCCTCATTATAGTTGGGCAATTTGTCCCCCCGAGATCTGACCGCCACTCAGTTGTAGAGCAAGAGCTTGCCAGTCTGAGGTCCACAAAGTTATTAAATTCACACTTTAGCTGCCTGTTTGACAGTTCTAAAGTCAATGCTGTTTTTCATAACACACAAAGCTTGCGGTGTCACATTACTGATATCTGCTCCGATCAGTTAATGCTTCAGTCTTCCTTCTTATGTTTCGTTGAGACTTCCACGTACTCTAACGAAATATACGATACTTCTGGCTTCCGCAATGTGGTGCGCCTTGATTGCCAGTCGACTTCTAGTGGATCTCGTCCAAAGAGAGGCATTCTTATATTTACCAAAAACGAAGTTTTTGAGAATGTTAGTCTCTGTTCAAGCGGGCGAAATTATTCGGACTCTAATAACTTAGCTTCCGCAGTGTTCGAGTATGCAGTGTTTAAATATAAGTCTTTAGGTTTCCTCATTATTTACAAAAGTCCAACGTATCCTCTGCATAAGTTTGAAACCGAATTTGAGAATTTATTTCAGGAATTTTCATTCTTAGGTAATGATAGCATTGTTTTAAGAGATTTTAATTTTAATTTTACGGGGTCTTTATGGAGCTAGTATAAGGGTTTTTGATTTTTTGAACACAATTAGATATAGTTCTTTGTTAGATTTGAACCATTGTGATACACATATTGATTGGACGTGTTCAAATATTAGAGATAGCAGAGCCGTAGCACGCACATATGAGACAGTTTATAATTACCACAGTGGTATTTTAGTTAGCGTAGATGACAGTGTGGTGTAGGTTTTTGGGCGCTTTTGAAAAAAGCTGAGTATTTATATATTTAAATATTTTAGTTTTTTAATTTAAGTATTTTGTTGTTTATTTTTTTGTATGTATTTTAAAGCCATCAAAAAAAATTTCATATAATTTAAATTTAAAAGAAATCGTTTTTTTTTTTTTATTTAATCTAATTTTTGCTTTTTCCAGTACTTTGGCGGGAAAACGGGAAATTTCTAGCGCTCATAACTTCTGAACGACTAAAGTTACAGAAAAGTGCTAAATGTCGTTGGAAAAGTTTTTTGATATGATAATTACTTTGCCCTGACACAAATTTTCTAAATATTATAATTAAGAATTAAGAATTAAAATAATTTTTTTTTTAAGATTAAAATTTTTTTTTAATGTTCTTTTACGATTTTTATAGTAACTTCTCCGAAAATTCGATTTCTCATTAAAATTAGTAGCAATGATCCCATATAGCTAACTTCTTATATGAATTTTGTTTGTTAATTCTCCCCATTTGAGTTTCAAACAAAAACTTATAACAACAATGGAAGACCTATGTATGTATGTACATACATACATATGTCATTTAAAAAACTTCTGATATCAAACAAAAACACCTCTTAACGAGGTGAGATTAAAGTGACGATGGCACATTCAACTCCAAAAATTTCTGATACCAAATTGTATGACGATTAATAGTTATTTAAACAAAAATATTTAAAAAGTTTTTAATTAGTTTCAAAATCGGCACTTAGCTGAAAAAATTAAAAAGGCAAAATAGGCAGCGTGCCGATTTTGAAACTAATTAAACACTTTTTAAATATTTTTGTTTAAATAACTATTAATCGTCACAAAATTTGGTATCCGAAATTTTTGGAGTTGAATGTGCCATCGTCACTTTAATCTCACCTCGTTAAGAGGTGTTTTTGTTTGATTTATTTGAAAATATAAAATTCTACATGTAAAATGTAAAATGTACAAAATTCGATATTTTTTCAACATTACTGAAATGGTTTGATTTTTAATGGTCCAATTGCAGACTGCAAGAGTATACCAACTTCGGTTTACCGAAGTTAGCTTTTTTCTCGTTTGGTCTCATAATGACTGTGAATTCTTATAAAAAAGTCTCAGTAAAGTGTCCGATTGCGCTCATATTGGTTGCTAGAATGTTCCTTTTCTGAGGGGTTTCAGTATTATATGTGTGTCAGAAAAGAGTCAGATTGGACTCAGAAATAGTCCACATAAAGTGTGACCGTTTTTTTAGAGAAACAAACTTTATTCTGACACTTTTTTGGGCTCATAATGACTGATAATGCTCATAAAAAAGTCTCCGAAAATGATCAGAAAACGCTCATATTATTTGCTGGGCAATTACAATACTTAGAAATATTATTATTTTAATTATAATTATTCAATAATTAGAAATATTATTATTATAACTATAATTATTCAAGGGTTCCTGGCCTAACTTAGATTTTAAACTAATTTAAAAGATACTTCATCAGCTTTCTTTGCGCAAATATGTATCATAAGTAGGCACAGATAATATTGTTTTGTTAATCAACCATGTCAAATAATATATTTTAAAAAGATTTCAGCTCTCTATATACATAGACATATATTTTTTGTCTAACGAAATAATATTAAGATTTCTAAAAATGGATCCCGAAAGGAATGTCAAACGTCTACGGAAGCTGTTTGGAGTTTCACGAACTATATTAAAACGCGCTGCACGCCGCCCTAGTGTTAGTGATCAAGAGCGAGAGGAGCAACAGCGAAGAAGATTTCAATTACTTAGAGAATTGCGCCAACAGAGGGTTTCAAGTATTGGAGCAAACCATCGTTATGTCTTAGAAATATTTGCAGATATGTCTGGCCTAGACACTGAAGAAGTAGTAACTGGTATAGTGGATGAGATCAAATATGTCGACAATTTAAATGGGCTTTTCGAGGAAAAAGGACCCATGGCAATAATGATTAGTAATGCAGCAATGATAGGATATCCAACAGATTCTGGGCGTTACCAAGAAAAGCTTAAATATACTGAAGTTCAGCGCTCTATATGTTTGCGGGCCGACTCAGTTGAAATGATTGGTAAATGGATGGTTGTATACCGGCAACACAATGAAAAATCGATAGAAAATCGCGTGGTTAGTGATGAGGTTGCTATGTTTATTATTAACGCAGTGGAGCGAAATTCGTGTTTAAATGTAGTTAAAACATTTATGGATCATGTCTTAAAACCATCAATAGAGGCAGTGGTAGAGTTCGGATTAGCGGAGAAGGAGCAATTACAAAAATTTTTTCATATTCTTAATATGTACAACACTTTTCTGAAGTCATCTGAAGCTACGGTGTCTTCTCGTGTCAATTTTGATGTCTCGCACGAGCTTTTTAAAGGATTTTTACTAGTTCGATGGCAAATTGAAGCAAGCTCAAAAATCGTAACACGTGTTCGGCTGGTTGAGAGGTATTTTGAACAATGGCTTCGCCAAATTCAGGGTATATTGGTGGAGGGAAAGCAGATTCAGAGGGACACTCCTGATGTGGGACCATTGCAAATGTTGGTCAATTGGCGACGTATGTTAGCGAGATATACATCAATAACAGAATTTGTAACATCACGCGCATTTAATAATCATAAGGACTGCTTGACATTGTCCCGATCGTCAAAACTTTTAAATGTAAGTAACATTAATCTTTATTTTAATTTAAACCTTTATATACATTTGGGTCAGTCTTTCACCAAATGGGTTACGACATTACATTACGTGATAACAATTTACGTGATTTATTCGCGTAAATATATGCGCATCCGCTCTAACAACTCCACAAAGTATTTACCTAAAAAATGTATGGAGCTATTTTTAGTATAGATTGGCTAGATCATACGGTGTGTTGCTGTATTGTTGGTTAAAAATGCACGCTAATAGAGGATTTTTTAATCGGCCGTCTAGAAGTCCGGAAATTCGCACTTTCCCAATTTATCACAGTACTCTTAATACACCTTTGGCCAGCGGTTTCCAACCAAACGAGTATACTAGCGCGCGGGCTCTTAACTAGCAATGGGGAGAACCATGGTTTAATTAATGTCACGGTCCTTTTATTATACCCTTGCAGAGGGTATTATAATTTTAACATGATATTTGCAACACAGTGAAGATGGCATCTCCGACCCCATAAAGTGTATTTATTATTGATCAGCATCACCAGCCGAGTCGATCTAGCTATGTCCGTCTCTCTGTCAGTCTGTCTGTCCGTCTGTCTGTCCGTCTGTCTGTCCGTCTGTCTGTCCGTCTGTCTGTCCGTCTGTCTGTTCGTCTGTCTGTCCGTCTGTCTGTCCGTTTGTCTGTCCGTCTATCTGTCCGTCTGTCCGTCTGTCAGTCTCTCTGTCCGTCTTTCTGTCCGTCTGTCTGTCTGTCAGTTCTAGGCAAACTAGTCTCTCAGTTTTTGAGCTATCGGGCTGAAGTCTTCAGCATAGTCTTATTTTTTTTGCAAGCAGTATATATATCGGATCGGCCGAAATCGGACCACTACACTGCCGCTCACTTAAATAGCCCACCCATTCATTCACACTAAAAAAAACGAATAACTCAAAAAATACAAATATCAAAATACCATTTTATTTATATATTCAAGTATGTTTATATATGTAAAAAAAAACTAACAACAATTAATAGTGGTTGTTCAACGAAAATAAAACATACAACATTTATTTTCCACAGGTAGCATAATTTTTAATAAGAATTTGGCTCACTTGAATAGCACATTATGTAAGAATAGTATGTTCTGACTATTTTTTTCGAACAAATTAATTATATTCACAGAGTAATTGACGTTATATAAGTTTAAATACCATATTTTCTTAAAATTAGAAATAAGTGGATCGCCCACGATTAAGGATAACTTCATATAACTTCACTAAGGTAGTCCAGGGAAATTGTTGACCAGGCCGTTTGGATGGCATTAAAAATATCTGATTTAGTTTCATATTGCTCTATTCTTGCTCCCAAACATTTTATATTATATTTAAGTCGGCCGAATAAAATGCCAAACTTAATAAGGACACGTTCTCCTAAAAAAGTCAAGATTTTACGATCCTACGAGTCTGTATGGGGGCATTGTCATGCTGAAATTTCCATTCTAGACTTCCTAACAAATTTGTCAGTTCGAAAAGGGCTTTCTCTAAGACACCTTTATATGCAATTGCATACATTTTTTAAGTTAAGAATTTCAGTTGGGGTGTGCCATAGTAGGATATCCCCCCCCATACCATAACACCACCGTCTCGACTGTGCAATTTTTTAAGAAAATGTTCCTCTTTACGTAGATCATGAAAGTAATAGTTATATCCATCCGGACTATCGGTTGAGAGTCATGTTAGCTCGGCAAAATAGAAGGCGTTGTTCCTTTCGTGATGAGTTTAGCGGTGTTTTTATACAAGGGTATTAAAAGTTAGTGCCAACTGAGAATGTATGTAACAGGCAGAAGGATAAATCTCCGACCCTATAAAGTATATATATTCTTGATCAGCTTCACCAGCCGAGTCGATTTAGCCATGTTCGTCTGTCCGTCGGTCCGTCTGTCTGTCCGTGTAAAACAACAGATCTCAGAGACTATAAGACCTAGAGTTACCGAATTTGGTGACAACATTGGAATCTGTTGCACGCAGATCAAGTGTGTTTTAAAATTTGGCCACGCTCACTTCCGCCCTCAAAAATCATCGTAAAATAAGCTATACTCGATATTTTCAGGTTAAAGTTAATAAATACAAAAAATAAATAGGCCTGAGCGGACGTTTTCTGAAAATTTCAGTAAAATCGGATGATAAACATGGGAGATATTAGAAATAAGGTTAGAATTTTAAAACACCCCCTAAGACGCTGCTATGGCAAGCTGCGTAGCATGTAGCCGTCTAGGTCGTGGGTTCGAGCCCCGACCGCGCCAATACTTGTTGTTTTGTTCTTCTCTGTTTTTTTAGCATTTCTTCCTATTTCCTTTGTTATTTTATCAAGAAAACAACTAGATAAAAAAATTTAGAATAAAAATACAAAAACGAAAATATTTTGGTTTCGTGTGGGATTGAGCTCGGGCCAATTTTGCAAAATTTAAATGCATAAATGAACACTGCTTAGAAAACTGGGCGATTACCTATATTACATATGGAGCGCCATTTTCATACTTAGTATGTTTCGACAACTGTTAACCTAATTTTGGCAGAACTGAAATAAAATTGCCAGCGATTGTCACATCTAATAGCTTCTACATTTTCTTAATGAAAAGATGCGTTATATTGTAATAGAGCAGTGTGTGTGAAAGAGAAAAGAAATCGACTGTTGACCAAAAAAATTGCGCCAAACTACAGAAAAGAACGAGAGTGCCCAAGAAATTATTATTATTGTGTCCTTAGTTTAGTTTAGTGTAGTTTAGCTTAGTTTAGATATAGTTTAAAACTCATTCTTGTTTTATATTTTCTTTATTTAAAAGTCCCCGCTCGAATTAGTTACCGATAAATATACACACATATACATATATGCACCTGTGTTAAACAGTAGTTTTTAGACTTTTTCAAAACTTAAAAGAAATTAATTTAGATTAAATTTCTAAAATACTTTTTATATTTTTGTAAAGGTAAATGGAACAATATACAAATCTTTATTTTTTATTTAAATAATATTTTAATGAAAATAATTTAATAATTTTAATTGTACCATTATTTGTTAATATTGTTGTAAACACAGGTGTATGTAAGTAATATATGTATTTTAATCGGTATCCAGGGAACACCACGAGGAGGCCATTGCAATTGCAATGGAGTCTTTAATGAAGACTTACGAGTCGACTTGAGATTCCAAAATGCTTTGAAAATCTCCTTGTTCCCCACCTACCTAATAATACCACCTATACATAAAAAAAAAAAAAATTAGACATTTTATAAGAAACTTATTACTGTTTGAGTATTTTTAGTTTTCTTGCACTCGCTGTTGATACAGCTTTTCCTTTCGTATACATTTTTTCTGTCAGCCATTTACTGTTTTTCCTCAGTAAAATTAAAATAAATCCATCTAGCATTTTCATCCTGTGTTCATAACAAGAATGGGTAACCGAAAACCAATTTGAATAAATGCTAGACTTTTTAGTGGCGAGTATACAGGACTGTTTAATTTTTTCCTTTATTCTTTTCATGTAAGGACTTTTGTCAAATATTCCTTTTTTAAATATTGTAATGCATTTGAATTAAAGAGAAATAGTAATCTGATGGAGCTTTCAGTTTCAATCTTTTATCAGCGCAGTCACAATTTTTATTTATAATAAAATGTTCTGTGGAGCATTGTGCTTCTATATTTGTTTTTAATAGATCAGAACACATTTCGCAATCTTTTTTTTGCAGAAATTTAAACAATATATAGCCTGCAAAATATCGCAAGGCATTGCTATCAAATTCGTTTCCAGTTGCAATATCAAAAATATGCTCAATTTCCGTCTCTCCATCTGAGAACATATCGAAATCGGTACTTTCTACTTTATCAGTTTTTACGTCATTGCAAATTGTTTTTAAGCTGCATCCATCATCATTGAATTCAAATTGTTCACAAGGAACAGTACTGTCCGGACGCAAAAGGAAGTTGTCAGTTAATTTTAAAGTGGGTACGGCATTGCTTTTAAGCCTATTTAGCCCACTATATTTTTTTTTCGAAATGTCTGTTACAAATTCGCGCAGTTCGTTTACTAAAATTGTCATCCAATTGGCATAATTCAACCCATTTCTTGAGTCTATTATCATCTGATGGAAATGAAAACAACTTAAATGGAAAGGAGCTTGATGAATCCCTATAGCTCCTCCTGCAGCACTCAATAATACACCTCCGACCATTTTTCCTAATAATTTGCTCATTCAGTGCAAAAATATACAAAAGAATATCTGCACAAATTAATCTATTTTATACTTGCTTTGATTACGATACCACCACGAACACTCGGAACAGTAACACAGGCGTTTTGAAAAAAACACGCTATATTCTAAATTAATTAACTTAACTTTTTTAGTTTTGCACTGTAAATATCACCGCACAGAAGCACTATCAAAAGCCTAGTGAAAAATGCCTGACTTTTTCTATCAAATGGCGCGTAAAAGGCGCGTGCAAGTGTATGCATAATGCGCGACAAACTTTCAATCAAAACAAACTAAATAAAAACAATAGAATTGGCGCGCATGTTATCAGTCGGCCTATTGCTTGCATTGCCAAAAACAACATATTATAGAAATAGCAAAGGCAAATAACAATTAAAATTACACTTCGAATCATAAAGAAAAAAAATCAACCCAAGATCATTAAACATAACTTTCAAAACAAGTGTTCTAAAAAATGTAAGCAAAACAAAGCCAATCAGCTGTTTTTGTTTCTGCCCGCTCCCCTAAAACGCAATCGTCGGTAGGGTATTCAGGCACCATCCGCTCGCATAACAACAATAACAGCTGATTTGATTTCTCAACTACATAAGAGCAGTCGGTGTTTTAAGTGACACCGACTGCAATATGCCCTGTTCCTATATCAGTAGATGGATTTTTATTCATTTGAATACATACATATATGCAAAACATTTCACTGCTGCCACTGATTTGAATTTGTAAACAAATATGAAATGTATGCTGAAACATTAAGAAATATATTATAGCATATAACATTCTTATTTTTACCATTAACCCAATAATGAATATGCCCATATTGTTAGGCGACTCAAAGAGAATCTATATGCGGATGCGCATCATGCACACAGAGAGTGTATTTTGGTGCTATGCCAAAGAGAATCTATATAGAGCAGTGATGTCCAAGCGCCCGCCTCTTGTGGTTGGTAAAAACTCTGCCGGTTCTCTGCCGCTACACAGACAGTGTA
>VNJO01001234.1:0-18462 GCA_008042535.1 Drosophila tani | reverse complement strand
AAAAACTGCTATGTCTTAAAATTTATAGAAATTCGTTGAAAAACAGAGAAGTTAAATTTTTTTTTACATTAATTTCGCCATCATTCCTATGGCAGCTATAGGATATAGTAGTCCGATTTCGGTCGTTCCGACATATATACTGCGTGCTAAAGAAATAAGACTATGCTGAAAATTTCAGCTCGATAGCTCAAAAACTGAGAGACTAGTTCGCGTAGAAACCGACAGACGGACAGACGGACAGACGGACAGACGGACAGACAGACGGACATGGCTAGATCGACTCGGCTGGTGATGCTGATCAAGAATATATATACTTTATGGGGTCGGAGATGCCTCCTTCACTGCGTTGCAAACATCTGGTCAAAATTATAATACCCTCTGCAAGGGTATAAAAATGCCATTGGAATGGGAGGCATAAAAAATGGTAACAAAATTACATACATCAAAGGTGTTTTTTTTTGCTTTTTTCTCCTTTTTCCCCTCACGTATATGAATATACGAGTGAGTGTGTGGAGGAGAAAGTGAAGCGGCGGGGGATGTTGTTTAAGGGTTGCTGCGGGCCATGTTGCTGGTTGCCTCTACTGTTGTTGCTGCCGCTGACCAATGGTCCATGTAATTTTTTGGCAAGCATCTCTTCGCATATCAGCGCACTTGTGAACCTTTTTTGGAGATGGGTCGTGAAATATGCGCCCCTTGCCCATCGTCGATTGCTTTTCCATGTTACCTTTCCCTCAGCCTCGGCCTCGTCCTCAGGCCTCAGCTCCATCTCCAAGCTCGTATCTCATCCACATTTATGATGAATGTGCGGGCCCCCATTTCTGTTCTGCTCTGTTTTTTCTGGCCAAATAAACTTGGCAAATATGCGGCCTTAGTTTAAAGCCAAAGCACGCGCCGATTGACATCATTAAGCCTGGCCCAGCCAGAAGCTAGTTGCGGCACTAAATCATGGTTCCGGCCTTCCAAAAAAAACACATAATATATATATGTATGTACATATGACAAAAAAAGTGAATGCACAACTAAATGAATGGCACACATGGGAAACCGTGTATACAGAGAGAGCAGAGGCGGGAAATGAAAAGAGTTTTGATTTATGCAAACAGTTCACAGAGATAACAAAAGCGAAAGAGTTGGGCGGAAAATTACCCTGTTTGAACGGGAAATCCGGTGTAAGAATTTCCAGAGCGACATAAAAAAAGCTTATTTTCGATTTATTTCCGGTTACACAGGTCGTCAAATTACAAATGATAATTACAAGTCGAGGCTTTGGCTCTCAAGTATCGGATTTTTTTAAGTCCTGCCTTTAATTTCCGGTTTCAAGTTGTAATTCCATCGAACCATTTATAGATTTCCCATCAGATTTTCACTGTTTAAAGTTGTAAGGAAACTTTTCCTACCCAAATATGTAAAAATGACCAAATGTTAAAGAGTAAACGTAGCCTGAAACTGAAGGCAAGCGGAACTCAATCAAGTTGTTAAGCGAATATCCATGTTTATGCGTCTCCAGATGCTCTCAGATTGCTCGGAATGGATCTATAAACAAGGCCTGCCAGTGAGGCTGTAAAGTTGATAAAACCAAACCCCAAAATACGTTCCCCCAGCAGACCAGATGATGCTCCCCACAAATTCACAGAGTCAGAGTCGGAGCGTGTGAGCCTGTGTGCTTGTGCTGGATTCTTCTCGCCTTGTTTGCACTTGGTTATTGATAGTGCTTCAATCTGAGGAAATAATAAATAAATGAGCCTAACGTCACGGCTCATGTCGTTGGCCCACCTACGTAGCCACCACCAGCAGCTCCACCTTCATCTTCTCCCCTCAAATACGCACACAGGCAACATACTTAAACACACACGAGCACACACACACACTCCTCACCCCAAAACGGACTCATTCACTCAGGACATTTCCTCTTCTGACGCTGCTGATGCTGCTGGTGCTGCTGCTCCTGTTTTCCATTTTCATTCTCTGGGCTCTGGGCTCCCCCGTCAGTTTCTCAATTTCCCCTGGAGCTGCCAACATTTTTCACATCTCGGGTGTACACTGCACTGGGAGAAACTTCACTAATTGGAATGCAAGGCAGAGAGAATTAATTTTAAATTTTCAACAAGAAAATATGACTTTTAGTGAAGTTATTTAACATTTAAACTGTACCTTTAATCCTTAATATTAATGACTTAAACATTTTTAGGACCTGTAGCCAGCATCCCTTCTACAAAAGGAGCTACAAAAAATGTTTCCAATCGTATCATAAATCTCCCCTTGCACAATTTATATAAAATTCATTTGAATGTCAAATTTTTTTAAGCTTGTACCGTCATAGATTATTCTTCTTTCATTTTCTTATTATTTTTTCCCCCGTGCATGTTTGTTTGCTTGCTGCTCGCTGTTCTCGGCCCTGCATGTGTGTGCGTGCTTGTGACGTATACGCAACGTGTGCCATATTTTTACATGGCCGGCGGGGCAACAACAACTGCGACAACAGGCCGCCTGCAACTGACAGGCCGCACTGCCTATGACGACTGCCATGGGCCAGCGTTTCCTTCAGTTATTTAGCGCGCCTCGCAGCGGTCTGTGTCTGCCACCGTTCTCCGACCTCCGACCAGCGCGATTCCATTTGCCTTTCCGCCGCTCACAACAAAGAGCAAATTGTTTTAATACAACGAGTACATAAATACATACACATACCACCCCCCTACCCCCCTACTGACATCTCAATTTGTTGTGCAGTTTGCTTGGTAGCGAGCTTACAAGTTTCTTATTGCAATGCAAATTAACATTTTTTTATTCCAGAGCCTGTACAAGCACTTGTGTGAAATTTCATTAACATTGCGCATACGCCCGGTCGTCGGCGCGGTCATTAAGTAATCTGTTTCATTCGGGGCTGCCGCGTGGCACCTGTCCATAAAATGCATTAATCAACTGTCTGGCAATTTACTTCACATGCACAAAAGGCTGGCAAATTAAGCGTTGGCAAAAATTTCATCCGACACAAGAGTATATATACATGCATATATGCACAAAGGGAATGAGCCAAGTAAAAGCATTTAATGACATTTATATGTGAAGCTTCCAGAGAGCTGAAAATTGAGACGACGGAAAACGGGTGAAAATGAGTAGATGAAAGTGGAGATATATTTATATCTTGTATAAATATTTACCTGGAAGCCTTTCAACCTACAATAATCTTTGGCATTCATGGGGTTTATTTATAATACGCAGAGACACCCCGTTTGCATCAATTTCATAGTCGGCCTGTCAATTTGCTTTTTGGCAGCTCGAATGCCATTTTATCGCTTTGGCATGCATATATACTCGTATGATTCTATCAGCTAAAAGGAAATATTTTTCGACATTTTAATATTTTTGTTTTTATTATAGTGCCACAGTGCGAGCGCCAGTGCCACCCTTCACACGCAGATGCTTTTAAATATTTCAGACATATGTAATGCCTCAGTATATCGGCATCGATACCCGTGACGATGCTGCTCCGGCTGCTGCTGCTGGGCCAGACAGTTTGTTTTGGCTGTCATTGCTTTTAAAAACTTTATGACACGGCCAAAATGTTTGGTATTTTCATGCAAATATGTTAAGTAGGGTGTATCAGTAGCAATTTTAATAAGAGAAACTTCAAGAACAGAGTATGAAGAGAGGAGGAAAGATATATAGAAATATGGCACCCTGACTTAAAGCCTTAAAAATTAAAAGACCTAAAGCCTGGAATAAACTTATTTCTTTTCATTATCCCAGTCTTCTCTGTTTAAAATCCCTTATATTTATTAAGATTACATTCCTCTGACGACCACACACACCCTAATATTTACTCAAAGGTATGCACACAGCCACTGGGTATTTGTGTTGTAAATTACGAAGCGCATATCGAGTGAAAAGTGTCAGAGTCAAAGTTGGAGTAAGGTCAAGTTTTTGGGTTCTTGTTCTCGTTCGATATCTGGAAGCTGTCTGCCAATCACAGCAGCATGTGGGTGTGTTTGTGTGTGCGAGTGAGTGTCCTTTGCTATCTGACATATCCTTTTTCCTGTGGTCCCGGCTGCTGCTGCTGCTGCTGCTGATTTTATGCTTTTCTCCCACTTCATCGGCGGTGTGTCGGGATGTCGATGTCGTAGAGTCGTAGAATCGTCGCCGTCGCATTGCACATAAAACATTTTTATTGCTCATTTAGATATTTATGCGCAGTTTTATTATAATGAAAATTGTGCGTATGCGTGCGGTTTTTATTGTGATTGCATTGAGGCCAAGCGAAACCAACGAAACCAGTTTCCAAAGTTCAGTTCAGGGCCCACAGTGGTGCTTGTGCGTCACACAGTTTTGCCGAGCGTTGGGAAAGTCGGAAAGCGAGAAAAACTGAGAGGCAGAGGACAGAGAGGACAGCGACTCTTTGCTCTCTATCTACATCTACACGCACAGCACACACAACAACTGGCTTTCAAACTTTTAAACTGCACGTGATTTGATTTGTTTCCCCACCACCCCTCGTCCGCGGTCCACCGTGTTTGGAGCTCAATTTTACGCAGCTTTTGCTTTTTGCATTTTATGCGTTTTTGCCTTTTTACGAGCCTCACGTCGACCGCAAACAAATTCAAATGGCAATGGGAATCGCAATCGCAATCGCAAATGGCAAATGTCGCAAAACGAATCGCGATCTGAGTCGAAGCCGAGTCTGATAAGTGCCCGCCAAAGTAGGCAACAATTTTTTCATTGCTTCCTGAGCTGCTCCCCTCCTCACCATATAAACCATTTAATTGCAAATTTATGCTCGTGTGTGTGTGTGCGGGCGGAGGGGAGAAATTAATGACCGAAACTGCGTAACGAGCTTTCGAAAAAAAATACAAACAAAAAAGTGTACCCCAAGACTGGCACGAGAATATTGTTGGTCCATTAATTAACGCCGAAATGATCGATAAAGTTTATACATTTTTAAGGATTTCTGCCCACATCCATCAGTATTGGGGGTAAGATGCATTTTTAATGGCTTCTGTTGAACGATAAAAACATTAATTAATGTCTATCAACTTTTATGTACCTTTGACAAAAATAATAAATTAATATAATGTCGAATGAGACTGCAAATTGAAGTCTTATAATTAAACGAGGGGCAAAATGAAAGGCCTTTTTCTGCTTTGTTGAATTATAATGAAAATTAAAGCGATAATTTGACAAACTAATATATATTTATGATACAAATATGGTCAAGTACTATTTATTGTTCGAATTACTAGATTTTAAGCTTCACAATCACCATTAAATAAATTTGATATTTATTTTCCATAAGGGGTCGTTTGCTTAATCCAATAATCCCATTCAGTTTTTGGTAAAGGACACTCAATCGCATTAAAAACACAAGTAAATCAAGTAATTATTGACGATGAAACATAAAAGTTTCGGTTCGTTTAGCTGCAATTAATTCACAAATTATTAAACCCATATCCGAAAGGGCAATCGTGATGGCGGACACACCTACGACCACTTGAAATCAACAACAAATCGACAACAGAACAACAGCCGCAGCCATAATAATTACAAACCAATTAAAAGCTTATTTACATATTGTCTTTGTCATAATGCAGTCGAAGATACAAATGCAAATACATGGCATACATATGTACGGATGCATCGCTGGGGAATCGAAAGCATCAACAACAACAGCAATGGGGAACAATGTGAATGATAACGACAACTGATTGACGGCAAACCGTCAATGACACGAACCCAGCTCAGATGCTGATGCAATTGCCATATGGCCACCCACGAAAACCACCCATCCGACCGACTTAACACCACCAGAAGCCACCCACTCATCCACACTCATAGGCAATTGCATTTGCCAGTTGTGGGCGGGTGTGCGTGTGTAAGATTAAGCAAATTTTGCGGTAAATTCAATTTTAGATTCAACGCAATTGAATGAATGCAAATCACTTGAGCAGCAAAAGGCGTGAATGTCTTGCCAACAAGACGTGCTGACGTAAATATCTGAAATTGAGGTCAGGCATTATAGCTGGCAATATTCAGCTTAACTGATGCACAAAGACTCTAAACTATAATATCTTTTTAGCTCAAATTAAGTCATTTTAAATTCCACTCCATAAACACACATATAAAAAGAGTTTTAAGCACAGTAGCTACTTTGAATAAATTATATGAATATTGTTCTGGGCACATTGAGCTGAAACTATAGTTTTGTTATAGCTTAAACCCTTGAATTTCAGTAGACTGATGGCAGTTGGGAGGTTTTCATACCTGTTTACACCTGTACGCATATTTGCAGGCCCAGTTATGCCAATTGCATCTACCCACATTTCTCTACGAATATTTCGACCAAAATACATACACAGTGCACCAAGAAAAATATAGTGAACCCAAGCTTAAAATTGGAAATAAAATTGTATTATAAAAAATGGAAATAACGAACAAATATATATAAATAAAAAATCATAAGTTTGGAATTATTATCAATTGTAATTTGTTATGATACTTGTTTAAAAAAAGCAAAAATATCCCTAAGTAATAGTTAGGAATTCTAGCAATAAACTCATTACCGAAAGTTATCCTTTAATAACGATGACCAAATCGTATTTTCGACTGAAAACTAATATTATTCGGTTTCAGGTCACACATTTAAAGAGGTAAATACCCCAGCAATGACCCATTTTTCGCTCAGTGCTCACACAATCGCATCTGGTCCATTAGACTGGTCAGTTGGCCAGTTGACATCCATCCTCACGAGTCTCGTTTCGTCTCCTCTGGCTAATGCGGCCACTGGGCAGTCAACTGTTCCGCCTGCCGCCTGCTCCTGCCTCCCGCCTCCCGTCTACATCTCTCCCTCTGGCACACTCTACCACCCATCATCATCGCTCCCTCCGCCTCTGAACATAGTATAGTCCTGTTGATTTTGCCCTTCGGCTGACACAGAATGTTGTTGACTTTGCATATTAAAACAAAATGAGAATGCAGAAGCAGCAGGCCAACAACAACATCGGCCGACGGAGGAACATTGTTGAAAGATATGGAAGGGTTCCTCCGTTGGTAAAAAGGAGGCAAGGAGCGGGGCTGGGAAGGCACTTATAAGGCTACTTTTTCATTTGTGACGCCCACGTTAAACTTTAATTAATTATATACAGTTTGTTTGGCAAATTAAAAATTGTTGACTTTCACAGAATCGCAGAATGATGACGAGGACGATGGCGATGGCGATGGCGATGGCGATGGCGATGGCGTTGGCGAGGAACCGGAAAGTGAGGTTTGGGGCGAATTTTAATTAGGCAAACGCCACACACAACCATTCGCACAACCAGCGAAGGTTGCGTAAGAGGCTTAAAGTGCGAAAATGCTGGGAAAAACTGATGGCAAAAATGTGAAATGCTGGCGAGTGTGACGTCCAATAAGAATTAGTGGCCAACAGGAGGTTCGGCGTCAGGAAGAGCGAAAGCAACTCACTCGGTTGTTGCTGTTTTCCGTTATTGCCATTGATTGACACGCAAAGCGGCCACGCTTTCAGGTGTGTGTGTGTGTGTATTTGTAAATGGGTATGTGTGTGTGTGGGTTTTTTGGGGCCGGAATTGAGAAACCAGTTGACATGGCCAGGGCGTTGAGAACCTGCTTTTCAGTGGCTGATGAAGGGGAAATGGTAAGGAAGGAAGGAAGGAAGGGGCGGCTCCAACGTGGCCATCCACGCTAATTGGAGCACGTCGCAGAGCACTCCTGCACTGAGAGAAATACAGGATTTTATGGTAAATATTCTTAAACAGGGATTTGTAATAACTTAACAATAATCAAGAGCAAAATTAGGTTTAAACCAGATAGCAACGAATTTACAAACTTTTCTCTGCACATTCACAAGACCTATAATATATACATATTTTGTGGTATTTTTTCCCAGTGTTTAAACCTACAGACGCAGTAAAGGTGTACCTGGGGGAAAGGTGGAAATGAAGAAATGCACTTAATTGGAATACGACGAAGAGGAGGGCAGCGCGAGTGCGTTGCCATTGCTCTATGATTAATTAGTGGCCACAGGAGAATGTTCGGGCAAAACAGCAAGCAATCTCGCGGTGGAGGAACCTGGCGCTGGCGGAACCGAAACTGTCCCGTGCGATGATTGATACGCTTTCAGAAACTTTTTTGCACGCCTCCAAAAAAGAAATTAAAATCAATTTAAAAGCTGGTTAGTTTTCTCTTCTTTTCTTACCTAAAACTGTGGGATATTGAGTGAAATTAAGCTAGGCAAAAATTATTTAGGGATTTAAGAAAGTGGATATTTGATCTCTTTTGATTATATTCATATTTTATTATTCGCCAAGAATAAATTTAAAACGTTTTAGGTTAAGGTTTCTTTTTCAAAGCAAGGATACACACTGCGTGTAACTTGAGCAGCTGCTGTTTGATTTTTGTCAGAGTTGCCAGGCTATCTCCATGGCAAATCCACCCTCAACCCCTTGTTTTTCTTGATGTTTGTCGCGCGTTTCGTCTTACGCATAATTAGCCGGCGTAAGTAAACTCCTTAAGCTGCAGTTAAAAGCCATAAAACTTGCGCGCATCGTTTGCTGTCATGTTAAATTCATAATTTCAATTTCAAATTGTTATTACAGCCGTCGTTGTTTTGCCAGTCCCCCCCTCCGAGACCAACCCCTTCTACCAGGCCGTCTTCCCAACATCCATCCCCTTCACGTTCCTGCCTGATTATTATTGACAGTTGCCGACGTCTTTTGTTGCCGTTGTTGTTTTAGTTGTCTGACGCGTCCCCCCTATCCTGCTCATTTTAGTCTCATAAATATGCAAATTAATCATTTGCGGAAATTTACATACTTAATAAGTCGCTTTAATTAAATGTTCACGCACGCATGCCTTGCAATCTTGCCCCCGAGAATCGCACGAAAATCGGTTGAATCCTTTTTTCCACATTAATGCCAGTTTGTTAATTGTGCAGCAGCTAAAAATCCGACGCCTCTCTATAACGCCAACCCATTTACATGGATATGGGGAAGGGGAAGGGGATTCAGATTCGGGGGGCGGGAAAGCCGGAAAACCCAGGGTCTGGCAACTGTTTCGCATATTTCGGGACACAGTCACGTTCCATTCAAAGCAGCGCCGAAAAAAAAAACAGTTTATCTGCCGAAAAGAAGAAAAAATGCAAATAAATAGAGAAAACTCGAAGCACAGAAATCTTTTTTATGTGCTCAACGAAAAATTGTTGCCCGAAACGAAAATGAGCACCCAGGACCAGCAGCAAGTATGCAAACTGTGAGGCGCAGCGAACATAAATTAACATTTTTATGCCCCGCTGCAATGGACCAAAAAGAAGTTGTTGGCTCACAAAACAGTTGGCAGGCGGCGGCAAAGGCGGCAGAGGCGGCGTCGGAGGACACCGGGTGTCGAGTGATGGGTGGTGCTGCTGGGTGGTTGGGCGCCAAGAGAGTCCTTTCTAATGCCCGCATTATTTACGAGGAAGCTGAGGGCCCATTCACATCTCTCCATTTCATTTCGTTTCGTTTCCATTTCGCTTCGTTTTCATTTCGCCTCACCGCATTCTTTGCCATTCGCCTTTGACGCCACAAATAATTTTAATTGGTTTTCCTTTTTGGGGGGGAGCACTCGCCCCCAGATGGTAATGACTTTATTTCTATATATTGTATATTCAGAGAGTTTGAAAACCATAAGACCATAACTTGTAATCGATAAAACTTTTCTGTTTATTCTTTTTGGACAGGAGCACACAGAAAATATCAAGAAAATTGGCCAGCAATTGGAAAATAAACTAAAATTCAGCTTAGAGTGTTAAGAAAAGTATGAGTAAGGTGTTTGTATATAATATTTTTTGGTTTTAAATAGTTCTACCGAAAATCAAGCTATAAAAGTTTTTCTGGAATAAATTTTATCTTAATTGCTTTATTTTCTCCTTGTGTAGGAATGCTTTTGATCTTTTGTCAACATGATTTCGATTAGCTTGCATTGGTTATTAATTTACTGAGGTCCAGATAGTGCATATAGCTATTCATCCTTTAGATTTGTGGCAGCATTTCCCATTTATTCATATTATTAAACTTTTGCTAGTGTGTGTACTGGTTTGTTTGTTTGGGTGGGAGCCGCAATTGCAATTTGATTTGACTAAATTTGCATATCTGTGTGTGTGAGTGAGGGTGTGTGTTGTTTGTGGGTTTTGCACTTTCAACTCTTGGTTTTGATGAATGGGAAAGCAGTTGATGTCAGTTGCAAGATGGAGAAGAGAAATTACCTCAA
This sequence comes from Drosophila tani, assembly GCA_008042535.1. Lineage (NCBI taxonomy): Eukaryota > Metazoa > Arthropoda > Insecta > Diptera > Drosophilidae > Drosophila > Drosophila tani. The sequence goes on along the minus strand of VNJO01001234.1, from coordinate 8,214 downwards.
TTCAGTGAGGGTTACAGGGTTACATAATTATACCAAAATAAGCAAATGGATTATAAATAAATGGGGAGAAATATAAATTATAAAGCAACTTTTTTTTCACTTTTATTACGTATACGTAATACTGATTTTATCTTTTAAAATTCTTATTATTCAGAAAAACCAGCTAGGTAAAGAGATCCTTTAAGGAATTAGGACTCTTTTCTATAGCATACATTTTGGGGCATTATAAAATTGATGGAAGTTCAGTTTTATAAATATTTTATAGGCGAAACAATTTTTCTTTTTTCTTGCTCACTTGCTCACTTGCTCAATCCTACCGAAATATATAATTAAAATACCCAAGTTTCTAAAAAACTCGTTTTTTTCTACCGAATTACAGTTATATCCCCTTAAAGTTTATGTTCCTCGCTTGTATAGCATACTTTTTGGGGGCTTTGGAAACTTCTCACTCACCTTTCTTTGCTGCAAGTTTCACTTTTGCTTTCGTTCTGTCTCCTCTGCCTTTCTCTCGCGCTCTTTCTTTCTCGCTCTTTGGCTCTCCTTTCTTGCTTATTTCTTCTTTTTTTTTCACTCACTCGAGCAGCTTAGCAAGCCATTGTTTTAGTTGTAGCTGCTATATCGTTGTGGCTCTTGTTGTTTTTGTCATTCCGAAGTCAGCGACACACACGCACACACACAGGCACACGCACTCGCACACACATAACGGCTGTTGTGGGAGAGGGACGGCGAACGAGCGGGGCGGCGAATTCATTAGGCATGCGGGAATTTTAATTTCACTTGCTCACACGCGCGCACATATGTGGCGACATATTTCTCAAACATTTTCGTTAGTTGTTGTTGCTGCCTTTGGTGCTGTTGATGATGCTGCTGTTATTGTGGCCACCGTTGATTTTGCCGCTGTAGTTGGGCATGCCTTTGCCTTCGCCTTTGTTTTTTGCTGTTTTCAATTTGCATGTCGCGCTGACCTTGCCGCCCAAGTGGAAATAACTGTGCCAGCCACACCGACACCACACAGACACACACAAGGCACACACGTCCGTACGAAACACGCTGACAGCTGTCAAAAAGTGCGGATGGCGGATGCGGATGCGTATGCGAATGCGAATGCGGATTCTACAGATGAGAGGGGGGAGCCATACAGATGCCGACGATGTGCGGCGACCGGCAAGGATGCCAGGATGCCACCAGGAGCACTAAGAACCAGGCCTCCAAAATCTCCATGCTCACATAAAAAAATGCGAGTTTAATGTTCAGTCAAGTGCGTGAGTGAGACGGACGGCAGCTCTGCTCTGCTCTGCTCTCACTCCCTTGCCATCTCCTCTCCCGCTCGCACTCCCTTCGCGTATTTATCTTTTTCCCGTTGCCTTTGTTCTACGCTCTCTGTGCGTATGTGGCTGTGTCTGTGATGACAAATTTCTGTCATTGTCTGCGTGCAGCAGAAGCAGCAGAAGGAGCAGCAACAAAACACAAGAAGAATCGCTAAGAAGCGCTTCCAGTTTCAGAGTTTCCTTCTTCTTTTCTTTTTTTTATATGTTTTTTGGAGATTGGATGCTGGCCCAAGTCCCCGTTGTTGTTGTGTTAATTTGCATAATAAACGTTGATTTCGCAGGGAACCGAAATGCGGCCCATAGCACGTGGCCAGAAATTCGTGGATTTTTTCCTTTCTGGCCCCGCTGGAACAGCTGGCTGGCGATGAAAACCGCCCAGCAAATCGCACAGAAACTCACTTAAATGGCACATGCAATTTTCCCCTACATTTGACAGCCAGCTTCGTTCGGTTTAGTCCCGTTATATCCGTTATACCGCCGCGTTGTGTTCACAGGACCGCACAAGCTCAGACTGAAGCTGAAGCGGCGAGATGTTTTGCTGTACCATACAGCATCGTGGAGCCCAAGATATAACAGCCACTGCGCAGGCAGACACAAAAACCAACAACAACCACCACCGTCGCAGTCATGAGCGAGCAAAGTGAATACACCGAGAAAAAGAAATATGTAATATAAATAATAGCCCATCACTATCTGCCAAGAGTTTCTTTAAGTCCCCTCACTGGCATTGCATTTTCCCTAATTAGATATTTTTAGGCCCCACGAGGCATATTTTAAGTCCACATTGATGATCAACTCTCGCTCTCTTCGGTTCGTGCTCAGCTTAAAATGGTAACGGTCAAATTCTACATTCTACATGGTTAACAGAAAGTGGGCTTACATTTTGAAGTCAACAGAAAAGTGGGTTATAATTCTCAAGTTAACATAAATAGTTCTTCTAGGACTCGTAGGAGAGAGCAAATTTAACAGCTAATTTCTCCCGTTCTCAGAGAAGAGATAGGAGCGAGAGTGGAGAGAGTTCGCTTTTCAAAAACCGAACCAAAGCCGAGAGTGGGAGAGTTATCGAATTCCTCTGCCGGGCCGGCAGCTGTGACAGCTTCCTTTTCCTCTGCTTTCTCTTCTTGTTTCGGCGTGTAGAGTTTCTAGCCGCTCTCTTCGTGCAAGCTCGTGCAGGCGCTTTCCAGCCCCATGCCACCCACACCACTGCCCTCGCAGCGGGAGTGCGAGTGAGAGCGGGCGAGAGAACGAGGCGGCGCAACAATGAAACGCTTGAAAGTCTCCAAAATGAACAGACCGTTTTAATAACTCGGCCATTTTCCGAATGGCGTTCCGAAAAGCGTTTGCGATTTCAATTCTCAAATAATCTATAAATATTCGATTAAAATTAAACTCACCACACTTTGATGTCCAACATGGCGGATGAGCAATTAAAATAAAATATTTTATTTAAGTTGTCGGTTATACAGTTTTGCAAAGTTTCCTAAAAGGATAACAGAGATTAAACGAGCCCCGACAAAATTATTTAAATTATTTAGAAATTGATTACTTCTTACAATATTGATAGGATAATTTATTTACAAACTGTATGATCGTGTTTGTTTTGAGAGGAATATGTTCCAAGTAATCGTTTTCTGAAATATTTTTACAAGATGTAAGGTAATTGAAATATTGCTCTAAATATTTTATATCTATAATTATATCGATAATTTTAACAATATTTTTGATTTTTTGATCAAAAGGTATTTTTGCAACACTGCTACTTCGATTTTTCATACGTCAGGAGATTACGTTTTGATCAGCTTACGTAATAATGTTTTCATAGTAAAGTCTCCAACCTTTTATTTATTAAAGTTATCCACCCCATCTTTAATACTGAAATGGTATTTAAGGGTATTTATTTTGGTCTGGTATTTTTACTTACGTATTGTTCACTTACGTTGTTAGTTTACGTTGCGTGCAGCAGTTCTCATAAAAAAAATCCCATTTCGGGTGTCTAGTATTTTTGATTTTTCCTTACGTCCCAAGCTCACGGTTTTGATTACATCACGTTGTTTAAGTTCGTTTTTTACTTACGTTACTTGATTACGCTTTTGTTCACCAGTGTGCCCGCCCTTTTTTCTTCAAATAATCCGCCGTTTTATTGAGACAATTTTTAGGATATTTTGTATCATTTTCAACGATCGGTCACACTTGCGACCATCTTTGTGAAAAAAGGAAGTCTGAGAGGAATTTTGTCGTCAAATTACTTCCGCGGCGAAAAGTTAAAACCCATAAAGATGTCGATGATTTCTGCCCGACTGGCGTCCTCGGTCGCCCGCACCCTGCCCAAGGCTGCCACTCAGGTATTAACCAGCGAATTCTGTATAAAAAATAGCACCGAAAAAAGTGGGCAAAAAATATGTCATACATAACCGAATCGATGGGTGCCAGGTATTTGCGAAAAAATAGTGTAGCGTGCTCTAAAAGTTGTACAAACAGATGGATAAAACCTCTCTTTTGATCAGCCATCAAGTGTAAACTGATTTTGCAGAAATTTAGCCAAGAACTTTGTTACGCAATGCGGCGAATAATAAAGCGGCCGCCCGAGATTGGTTGGTTGCCAAGTTACATAATCGGTGATGGCCGAAAATTGCTACCAATATTTCTATTATTTTCGGTTAAAATGTAAGCTTTAGCGAGTGAAAAACGCTATATACACCGTGTTATTGTAATCAGATTACATAATAATGATTTTGCCAGTGCGGCGATGGGATCAAGTTTGAGGTTATGTTCGGCGGACAAGCAAGTGGTGATGGTGAATTGAGTGAAAAGCGGGGTGTTTCCGACAGCCAGATACCCTGCAATGTTGGCCTCTTACTTATTTATGAGTGAGGTGAGGGTCAGGTGTGATTCCAGATAGATGCTACCCTTTGATTATCCAATGCCTTTCGCCTTACATAATCTAATATTATTATTCCATCTTTTTCTTACAGGCCGCCTGCAAGGCTGCTTATCCCGCCGCCAGCCTCGCTGCCCGCAAATTCCATGTGGCCAGCTCGCAGCGCAGCGCCGAGATCTCCAACATTTTGGAGGAGCGCATCCTGGGCGTCGCCCCCAAGGCTGATCTGGAGGAAACCGGCCGTGTGCTGAGCATCGGTGATGGTATCGCTCGCGTCTATGGCCTGAACAACATCCAGGCCGATGAGATGGTGGAATTCTCCTCCGGACTGAAGGGCATGGCCCTTAACTTGGAGCCCGACAACGTCGGTGTGGTGGTGTTCGGTAACGATAAGCTCATCAAGCAGGGCGATATCGTCAAGCGTACCGGTGCCATTGTGGATGTCCCCGTCGGTGATGAGCTGCTGGGTCGCGTCGTCGATGCTTTGGGTAATGCCATTGACGGCAAGGGCGCCATCAACACCAAGGATCGTTTCCGTGTCGGCATCAAGGCCCCCGGCATCATCCCCCGTGTGTCTGTGCGCGAGCCCATGCAGACCGGTATCAAGGCCGTCGACTCCCTGGTGCCCATTGGCCGTGGACAGCGTGAGCTGATCATTGGCGATCGTCAGACTGGGTAAGAGTCATTGGCCAACTCCTTTGGGAACTCAAATTCTTAGGGCTCATCCTTCTAACCCTCTAATATTTATTTATTCAATCTGCAGTAAGACCGCTCTGGCCATCGACACCATCATCAACCAGAAGCGCTTCAACGAGGCCCAGGACGAGTCCAAGAAGCTGTACTGCATCTACGTCGCCATTGGCCAGAAGCGTTCCACCGTCGCCCAGATCGTGAAGCGTCTGACCGACTCTGGCGCCATGGGTTACTCCGTGATTGTGTCTGCCACTGCCTCCGATGCCGCCCCCCTGCAGTACTTGGCCCCCTACTCTGGCTGCGCCATGGGCGAGTACTTCCGCGACAAGGGCAAGCACGCCCTGATCATCTATGATGATTTGTCCAAGCAGGCCGTGGCCTACCGTCAGATGTCCCTGCTGCTGCGTCGTCCCCCAGGTCGCGAGGCCTACCCCGGTGATGTGTTCTACCTGCATTCGCGTCTGCTTGAGCGTGCCGCCAAGATGTCCCCCGCCATGGGCGGTGGCTCCCTGACCGCTCTGCCCGTGATCGAGACCCAGGCTGGCGATGTGTCCGCCTACATTCCAACCAACGTCATCTCGATTACCGATGGACAGATCTTCTTGGAGACTGAGCTCTTCTACAAGGGTATCCGCCCGGCCATTAACGTCGGTCTGTCCGTGTCCCGTGTGGGCTCCGCTGCCCAGACCAAGGCCATGAAGCAGGTCGCCGGTTCCATGAAGCTGGAGTTGGCCCAGTACCGTGAGGTCGCTGCCTTCGCCCAGTTCGGTTCCGATCTGGATGCCGCCACCCAGCAGCTGCTGAACCGTGGTGTGCGCCTTACTGAGCTGCTCAAGCAGGGACAGTATGTGCCCATGTCCATTGAGGATCAGGTGCGTAAACAATGGGGTTAAATATTTAATTATGAATTATAATTATGAACTTTTGGCCAAATTTCTCATCTTTAACTACTTCTAATGCCCTCGCCTCGTTTGCTCCCAGGTCGCTGTCATCTACTGCGGTGTGCGCGGTCATCTGGACAAGATGGATCCCGCCAAGATCACCAAGTTCGAGAAGGAGTTCTTGCAGCACATCAAGACCTCCGAGCAGGCTCTGCTCGACACCATTGCCAAGGAGGGCCAGATCTCCGAGGCGTCCGATGCCAAGCTGAAGGACATTGTCGCCAAGTTCTTGTCCACCTTCCAGGGTTAAGCAGCAATTACTTGAACAAAAAAATTTAGGCAGTCGCGCGCGCATTTAACATCTCTGAGACGGCATGAATATCGCCACCATCCTTGCGCGCGCCATCAACAAGAAAAATTAACACACTTAAAGCTTAAGATAAAACAGAAATTATACAACAACAAAAACAAGAGAAAACTCCTTTGCACATTCATGTTTTCCTGCGTCTCCCGCCGGGAAGCCATCCGGTCCGTTCGCCTGCGCCACCATGCCGCTAAATCTTGGGAGAGAGAGAGCACAGGCGTAGGCATCGGATTGGATGGCATGTCCTGGTCGGATCCAATTTCGAATTTCAGCGAAATATCCGTGCGGTTCCTCCTCGATTAAACGATAGATAATCCCCCCGTTGTTCTTCTACACTTACATTGTAATCAATATTTGAAATATTGTAATCGAGAATAGTCGAAATACTGTCTGTGGATGATTGTGAAACGATGATGAATTAAAAACGATACTAAATTATACTCTAAATGGACTTGGATCTTTCTTCTTTGCTAGGTAAATGTTTGTGATGATACATTTTAAAAGAATGTACTTTTTTGTTGTATATTTTGTAGTATAAAAAGAACGTTGGACTTGTATTTGATTGATTTATCAAACATTCTATGCTTTTTATCTGGTCGTTAACTTTATTTTTTTCTTAAACGTAGAACAGGCCGAAAATTCATATGGAACTTATGGTTATTTATAATTTAATGTTACGTATTATAAACTTAATTATTGATTCCAGTTTGTTTTCCTATCCTTTTCCTTTGTTATACCCTTGCAGAGGGTATTATAATTTTGACCAGATGTTTGCAACGCAGTGAAGGAGGCATCTCTGACCCCATAAAGTATATATATTCTTGATCAGCATCAGCAGCCGAGTCGATCTAGCCATGTCCGTCTGTCTGTCCGTCTTTCTGTCTGTCCGTCTTAAAATTCTACATGTAAAATTTACAAAATTCTATGTTTTTTTAACATTACTAAAATGGTTCGATTTTCAATGATCCAATTGCAGACTGCAAGGGTATACCAAATTCGGTTTACCGAATTTAGCTTTCTTTCTCGTTTTTTAATTAAATTAAACTTAGATTATTTAAAGAAACTTCATTCAATTCTGCAAGTATTACAGAAATGACCATGGCTCTAATCCGATTTTAAGAAAATGTGTTAAAGAACCTTCTCAGTTTTTTTGTCCACATGAACCTTTGAATCAGAGGTACTTACTCTAAGGACTAAGGCCCCGTCGCCGACAGGAGTTCCCTTAACTAATCCTGGTCCTGGCGCTCAGCTGATCCGCCAGCCGGCGAGCAGATGTCTGTCAACCTCGTCCCTTTGCGTAACCCCCTGACCCCTGTGCAAATTAGCCACCCCTCGCTGAGCTACCTGAGAGATTGCCTATAGCAAGGAGCAGGAGCAGGAGCAGGATAAATAAAGAACCCGGTGATTCAACAAAGTGCTTTGTGCTGTGCATATTTCGTTAACAGCAAGCCAGAAACGAGAGCAAGAAAACCCAAAAAAAAAACGGCAAAGGCGGCCCAACCAAGACCCAAAAACAGTAAACCCAAATTATACGGCCCGAAGTTTTTATGACGCCCATTGCCGCTGGCAGTCAGCATAAAATGTGCCAAAAGGGAGGAGCTCCAAGGGGGGCGGAAAGAAAAATTACTTTCCCTTTTATTGCATTTGTTTGACCGTAAAAGTGTCGAAATTATTTGAGATGTACAAAAACAGAAATTAATGAGAGTCATAAAACCGTCAAACTTAAATTTCGAACAGGCGCTCAGCAAAGAGAACAAGCGAAACACAACCGAAAGCAGGAGGAACGTATCGACGACACGATGCCCCTTAGTCAAAGAATATATTATTTTGATAGAAATGTTTATTTATATTTAGTCAAACTTAATTTTAACTCATTTAATCGCGTATTAATATATTAAGATAAAACTATATTCTTATTATCCAAACTAAATAAATTTGGTATTGTATTTGTATATAAGCTTTGACATAAAGGAGGAATGGCCCATAGTCTTCAATTTCAATTCAATTTTATTTTATAATGTTTTCCTAACGCTACAAGTTGATAACTTATAATTAGTGCGATAGTCACAT
>VNJO01001229.1:0-30917 GCA_008042535.1 Drosophila tani | reverse complement strand
GAACTTGCACAAAGCCGATAGGAGAATTGTTGCTTTGCCTGCTGTTTCTCTGTTCTTCCACTCACTGATTTTTGACAGAGCTTCGATGATCAACGGTAACTTCGCAACAAATTGAAGGACAGCATCGTGTCTCTCTACCCATCTTGTTTCACACAACTGGACAATTTTTTCACCAAGTATCTTTGCTAATACAGTCACACGTTTTGGAAATGAGTTCTAGAAGAATTTTTTGACTTCTCGTATGGCACTGGCAACGTATTCGATTAATCGTACTTTCACTGACTTTTAAATACTGTTGTTGAGTTTGTGCGAGAAACACGGAGTCATGACAGCATTTTTTGCTTCTTTCCGAATTTCGTTGACTGCTCCGATATCTGGCAGCATGACCGCACATCCATCAGTCCCTATCGAAGCGCATTTCTCCATTCGAAGATTCATTTTCTTCATGTCTCCAAGAACAATCCCCCCGATGGCAGATCCAGTTAGAGACAATTCTTTATCGGTTCGGTCATTTTTTCCAGCAGTCCTGTAAGCCATTGATCCATCTTCATCCTCGCTTTCTTCTGATTCTGTGCCCTCCGCGAGAGTATTCTTCGAAAGTTGACCGAATGCGTCCAAAAAAGATACAAAGTCTTCTCGTATGCATGCTTCACCAGGAAAAATATTGACGTATCTGAGTACAACGCTAATCTGTAACGTGAAACATTATTCAGTAAATTTCTGTTTATTTTCTTGGGAACAACCACTATCCGATAGTTCAGACAATAGGCATCAATTATTATATTTTTACGGAAATTCTACTTCTACGTAATAATTGGCAGGATTAAAGTATTACCTGAGCTTTTCCCGACAGATCTGGAGATTCATCGAAAACAATCGTGTAGAACTCAGCACGAGCCACTCAATTACTTCAATTAGTTGGTTCTGAATCGTTTTACTGGTATAGGTCGCTCTTGAAGATGTGCTCCCAAGGTGATGCTCCAGAGTTGTGTCACCTGCATCGATTCTGAATCTCAGCAAAGCCCTGAGATTCCCTTCGTTTTGCACAGGCGTTTTATTTTTCCGAATATCTCCGTCATCTTTATGCCCACGAAGTGGAATATTCTGCTTTTCGCAAAAAATGACCGTTTTCACAATGGGGATAAGTCGTTTTCTGTTCTCTTGCATTTGCGAAAGATGGTTTTCGTCGAGAAGATTACGGACGCTTCGTTGTGGATTGTGATAGTCTCTCACGAAGTCCTTCCCAGTTGCCATTGCATTCTTATGGTACATATTTTGAGAATGAATTTCTAACACACTCTTGATTCCAACCAAATTTTTGAAATCAGTCAACGGCTGCGTGACAAGTACCCCAAGCGGAGTATTCCCCCGATAATCTCCTTGATTTCGAGGCGTAAACCATGGACAATATTTGCAGAATAGCCCTTTCCCCACGTCAGATAGTACGAGCCACTCTGCATGAGAATCCAAGTGTTTGGAAGAGACGTAGTGTTTTATTTCTTTGCCAGAAACAACTCTTGACGAAAATGGGAAAGTATAATTTTTTGGAGGAGTCCAAGGATTGTTATGATTTCCATAGCGTATTTGGTGAGAAGAGTGTCACTGTTGTATTTTCATTTTTTTATTGCAGAGAATATTTTTCTAGCAAACAAGTCAAATTTTCAGGTTCTGTGGTTCCAAGGGGGGGAAATTTCCCTAATTTCCCCCCCCGTGGATCCGCCACTGATGTATATACATCAAACGAACGGTATTGAGACGTACATTGATAATTGCTTTCGATCTTTCAAACATACCGCGCAGTTTAAAAGTTATAGCAATTCAATATTTATTTTTAATTTTTAAAATGAAAATTGATAAATAACTGTGATCTCCAATTTTTAAAATAAAAATTGAAAATAATTGTTATTTGTAATTTTTATTTTCAAAATAAAAATTACAAATAACAGTTACGATTGTAATTTTCAAAATAAAAATTACAAATAACAGTTACGATTCAACTTTTATATTAAAATTGAAAAATAATATTTATTTTCAACTTTTTTAATAAAAATCAAAAATAAAAATAATAATAAAATAAAAATTGCGTATAAAAATTTATCCTGTTTCTGCAAAGTCCTTCAAAAAATAAGGTATGCATAATTTTTCTACCGTCGCAGTCATTATTTTTGGTTCCAATTTTTATTTATCTCATAACTGTTATTTGCGATCCCTGGTTTAATAACTTTAATCGTTGCCATCCTATTTTACTTATATTTTCAGAACACTTCCGCGAGTGCCTACCTATTTATTATATATGTATATTTACTTTGAGCCGAAAATGTCGATTATAGCTTACATAACGATATTTATTTTCGGGGCCGAAATAGGAGTGGCCAAAATTTAAAATAACTTGTTCTGGGTGCAACAGATTCCAATGTTTTCACCAAACTTGGTAACTCTAGCTCTTATAGTCTCTGAGATCTGTTGTTTTACACGGACGGACGGACGAACTGACGGACAGACGGACATGGCTAAATCGACTCGGCTGGTGACGCTGAAATATATATATATGGTATATATATACTTTATAGGGTCGGAGATTTCTCCTTCTGCCTGTTACATACATTCTCGGTTGGCACTAGCTTATAATACCCTTGTACCCTTTAGGTACCGGGTATAAAAATATTTATTAACTCAAAAAAAAAAAAAATAATAATAATAATAATAAAACACATATAAATATATTTAATAGATAAGTAAAATACCCAGCTAACCATTTTCGGAGCGCTCCAACGTAGGAGCGAAAAGGGACTCCAAAAGGACTGCTCGTAGGAGCGTTAAGGGATCATAATTTGGTACATTATGTATTTAAGATTTCATCAGCATTCTTTGATTTGCCTGCCTGGCGCAATGCTTAGTGTGCTCGACTTAGAATCTGAAGGTCGCGTGTTCGAGTCTCAGTGGGAACAATTGTGTTTTAGAAATGTAAGTTGCTTTATAGAATATTTATAATTTATAATATTTACATCCATTTAATAGTAAAATATTATCTTACATAGCAGTGTCGATTGAAGTAAAATAATTGTAATTATCATATAAAAACGAAGAGCACTTGAAGTCGCCAACGTATGGACTTGATTTTTGAACGTTTCGAACGGTTAAATTCCTGGGTGTACGGACTCCTTCTGGAGAATTTTCGGAACACGAAAGCAATCCCAAAACACTCCGGTTGAGCTTTCTTTGGACGATTTAAGGAGTCCTTTTTAAAAAATACATAAGCTATTAGAAGACCCCGCATAGAGTCTTTGCGGTTTATCTACAAGAGCATTTTGGGACTCCGAAAGCACTCATTTTAGGACTTCTAAAGGAGCACTCTTTTCATATAAATTAAAAAGACTATTTTCTCCCGCAAACATGCTCCTTTGACACTTTTCGCAGCGTCCCTACGAGGGTTTGAGCTCCGCACAAGGAGTCCTAAAGGAGCACCTTGCGGACTCCGCTGGTTGGCTGGGTTAATAATAATAATACATTCTTAAGATGATACAAAACTTGTATGTTAATTTGTAAGGCTTAATTAATATTTAAAATCAATTTGTAACTTATAAGAATTTTAATGTATGAAACCAATGTGACTAGTACTCTCAAGAAAAGTTAATTTTGTTGTGCTAGGATGTAAGACAATAAATCAAATAATAATAATAATTATGGTGAGCGCACATATGTACATACTCTCTCACACATGTATATGAACCATGTTCCAGTTCATAAGTAATACATATGCTAAACATAATGCAGCCGCTCCTCTGACGGCTTAGCTTTATTTTATACTTAAGGGGGGACATCTAAGTAGCTAAAAAACAAGTGGGAAAGCTACAGTAAAACCATCCGATTTTACTCAAATTTTCAGAACACGTCCGCGAATGCCTACTTATTTATTATATCTTTAAGCCGGAAATCACGACTATAGCTTATATACCGTTTTTTATGATTTTCGGGGGCGGAAGTGGGCGTGGCCAAATTTTAAAACAAACTTGATCTGCGTGCAACAGATTCCATTGTTGTCACCAAATTTGGTAACTTATAGTCTCTAAGATATGTTGTTTCACATGGACAGACACACGGACATGGCTAAATCGACTCGGCTGGTCGCTGGATGCTGATCAAGAATATATATAATTTATGGGGTCGGAGATGCCTCCTTCTGCCTGTTACATACATTCTCGGTTGGCACTGACTTATAATATAAATAGGGATAAAAAGGGATATTTCGAATTTTTTTTGGCCAAATGGATGAGCCCAGCGAAAATTTGTAAATTATGTATTATAGAGTAAATCTACTAGAAATGTTTTTTAAATTTTTTTTTATAAATAACAAGTTGAAAAGCTACAGTCGAGTGTAACTGACTGTGAGATACCCGGTAGAATCATATACAAAAACTTTAATACTTAATAACTAGCATGTTTATCATCCGATTTATTTATTTAGTTTATGTATTTACTTTATATCAAATATTACGACTATAGCTTATAAAACGTTTTTTCTGGTTTTCGGGGATTTCCGCCCCCGTGGCGAAGCCAAATTTTAAAACAAACTTGATCTGTGTGAAACGGATTAAAATGCTGTCACCAAATTTGGTGGCTCTAGCTTATATAGTCTCTGAGATCTGTTTACCAAAACGGACGAATAGACAGACGGACAAACAGACAAGCGGACATAGCTAAATCGACTCGGCTGGTGATGCTAATCAAGAATATATACTTTATGGGGTCGGAGATGCCTCCTTCTGCCTGTTACATACTTCTTGGCACTAACTTATAATACCCTTGTAGCCTATGGGTACCGGGTATAAAAAATGGCGGACGTGAAGCATTTCTCCGTAGGCCCTAAAACCCATGGGTATCGAGTCATGTAGGATTTTTTCGATATTTTAATTTTTCGCAAAAAAAAACAAGAAAATAAACTAACTTCGGTAAGCAGAAGTTTGTATACGCTTGCAGTCTGCAATTGAATTGAAAGTCGATCCATTTGTGTATAATGAAAAAAATATATTTTTTATAACATTTACCTACACATTTTTCATTTTACTTTTTCGTATAAATCAACCGATCGCTTCAATGGCAGCCATATGATATAGCTGTCCGATCTTAATGAAATTAAACTTATAATTCTAAAACCGTAAAAACAGCAATATTCAGTTATAATATGTTTCTATTAATTTTCCGATCATTCCTATGACAGCTATAAGATGTAGTGGTCCGATTTGCATGGAATTTAAAATGTATAACTACAATAAAATTTAAGGGATCATTTATTTAATCGGTTGAACTCTGCCCAAACGGCATCGAGTCTCGCCATCATTATTTCCACAATCTGCGCATTACACCCCGATGTGGGACTCGCAAAAAACGAAAGCATCCGCGACAGGCTGGACTTTTTTTTGGCTCCTTACTAACTTTAATTTGTTCATTTCACACGTTGAGTAAGCCGATCAGCGACAGATCTAACTCGAAGGACCATTTATAATTAGAAACAAGTAAGTTTGCGCTCTAATTATAAAACTTTATTTTACACGCACATTGCTGGTACGTCCTCTTCTTGTTGTCAGCTTATTCGAACTGTCATTTGATTAGAGATACATACAAAATTATAAATTCTTGACAAAACCCGGGTTTTACAATAAAACTGAAGGTTCGAAACCAAACAAATGGTTCGTTACAAATTCAAAATAAACAAACTGCCGTTAAATTCAAATATGAGTATTCGTTCCTCAACAAACATAATAAGCTAAAAGTAATACAAAAACTATGTCTCTAAATAAAAATTGTTCATACAATGTGCAGGAAAAATTATGTGTTTGATTGCCTTTCAACTATTTATTATTATTAATATTACAAACTTTAGCATATACTTGCTCACAGTGCTACAAAATGTATTAAAACATTGAAAATAAAGTGAATCCGATGCCTGCGATGCATATTATATAGGTTGCGCAGGTGCGTGTCCATTAGTTCCTTATTCTGCTGCGGCTTTTCCATCCTTCCGGGTTTCTTTTGGTTGTGTTCGATTTTTTTTGTCAATTCGTTAACAAGCCACATTAAATTTAAAAGTTTGATTGTAGAAAATCTATTGCCATTTGTTTGTCCCGTTCCTCAAAATTGTACCTACCTGATTAATTATACTAAATCCGTGAGGATCGTAACTGCTTTCTCTATTTACAATAGCTGGTGAAGGAGAATTTGAAAAAAATATATATATAAGGGTACGCATCAAAGTGTAGTGAAAAAAAAGTATCTGACTCGAGTCCAAACCCAGATTCCCCGATCCCCCGATCGAGCATTATACTTCAAATCTCATCTACGCCAAATCTCTAAAGAATTGCATTAGGCTTAATATGCCTTTGGCATCAAGCAGCGTCAGAATATAAAATATATTGCTTTGCAACTGCTTGCCTTTTGCTTTTGCTTTTTTGCCTACATTTTGGGAAGCACTCATCCAGCAGCCAACGGCAGAGTCTTTTGATGTAGTCTGCGTTTATACGTTTATACAAACTGTTAGAGGCTCAACTAACTAAAAGACTTTCGGGTCGTTGCCTCGCTCTGGTCTCACTCACAGGTCCCGACGGCCTACCGAGAAGGACTCAATTGGCCGCGAACCCATTTAATTTCATCATTTGTAAAATTTAAGTGAATAAAAACTACTTTTTACGGCATTAAACTCGAGCGTTCTACTCTGGGACCGGGTGGGATCTCTTTCAGCAACAACAACTCACCCAAATAAATTTCTGGTATGAATCCTGACCAACCCTTATCTCAGGAACGTCAGACCGTCACCTCTTTTTTCTGCAATTTTGAAAATGAAACCATCGGAAAATTAATAGATACAAGTAGCGAAGCTAACTTCGGCTTGCCGAAGAATCATATATATCGTTTAAAAATAACGACAATATGGAATCATATACATATGTATACCGTTTTAATCCAATATCTTTAAAAACAACGAAAATCTGCTAATTTGGCCCGGTTGTTCCTATGGCAGCTATAAGATTTAGTGATTTGGTCAAAATTGAAAATATATGGATATAAATAAGTTAAAAAACCATATATATAATTTAAATCCGGTATCTTAAAAAACAACGAAAAGCAGACCATTTGGCCCGATCGTTCCTATGGCAGCTATTATAGTCAATTCACACTAGGCTCTATCCCCCATCTTCCGCCCACCGTCTATGATGACACCTGAGTTGTCAAATTCCATAAATTTTTTCGTTCCAAATTTTATCAAAATGTTCCAACATTACTTTGTGATGTTCCTATCTCAGCTGTTTCACTCCGTCTGTATACGATATTTTTGGTTCCACCACTAAAAAATGTCATTCGCACCAGAAAAGTTGCTATTCACAACGAACAACTTAACATAAAATCAAAGTCGAAATAATTGCTCGTCGTCACCCTGGAGCATGATGAAATAACATAAGGTGGTCTCGTCGGCAACTGACATGCTTGCAATAAGTGCGAGTGAAAGGAACATAGTAAGCTGTGTCGTACTGAGTGTGAGTGAGGCGGCAATATGATAGTTGATTAACGTGCACTGAAATAAGTGGATACTTCGTAAAACTTCGGCTCACGACGAGACCACCTTATGTTATTTCATCATGCCCTGGAGTAAATCAGTTGATTGAACAAGATAGACCCGTCCCTACAGAAAGGCTCATTGTGAGGAAAGACAAAGAAGATGGTGTCGTCACCTTCGTACCCATATATACATATATACCCTCTACTGAAGAATTGAACCGATGGCAACAGCCTGTTCGCACCCAACTTTGCTGAACTCTGGGCGTCCAACCTCCTAGGTCCTGCGTCTGTCCAAAGTGCGCTTATGGCTGCAAGTAATTCCTAATTTGTGTTTAGCTTGTTATTTTGTTTTGCCTTGTTTGACGTTTGTTTTACATTGCCATAACATTGTTTGACGTTTGATTTACATTGAAAGCTGGCGGTAGGTGGTGTATGGTATCATGTGAACAGGAATTCTAAATTTTTACCATCTTCTCATTGTTCTCTCTGTAATTACTGCAGTGTAAAAAGGCTAAAAGGGACGCTGCCGAAAAAAAATTAAATCAATTAAAAATTGGTAAGGTGGTAAGTCACTAAAATAAATCCTATAAGATTGGCCAATTGAAACCAGGCAATAAGGTAATTTTTGCAGATGACCCTAATATCTGATGCTGGCTTTGTGATGTTGTGCACGCCAAGTGCATTGATTGCACTGGGCGGGTGGTTAATATTATTAATCGCATTGGAGTGCGCTACTGCTGTGAAGTTTGACGCAAGGTTGAAAGGGAAATGATGTCGTTTATGCGGCAAACCAAAAATGGTTTTAAAGAGCTACTTGTTAGTTTTCGTAAAACTAATGAGGTGCTCCTGGCGCTGGACTCCCAGTTTAATGCCCTTAAGCTATTAAGCGAGTCCCCTAAGCGCAAAAAAACCACGGTTGGGCAGATCCCAACAGCTCGCCGCGGGTTCTCAACAGCTGACTTCCTCGGCCCCCGCCCCAGTATATTTACCTCCAATGATATTAAGATCGGGGGCGAGAAATAAAAATGATCTGGGGGAGATCCCCGTCCTTAAAACTACCGAGGGTGTCCAGGAAAGTCCCGGACAAGCTCTGTGAACTTCTAGACAAAGCAGAAAGTACGAAGCTAAGAAACTATTGTGCCATTTACGTCATCCGTTCCAAAAAAAAAAACTAATTCTCTCCTTCTATCCTATTAGAAGCCAGAGATTCTTCGCTCCGAAGCTGTTCCAGCTGTGTACACAACGTACAGGCTAGATCGACCTGCCAGGCGAGGGACGGTGTCCTCATTGCGGTTGACTCTAACCTCACGTCTGATCTAAAGCTGGTGAAAAAGCGGGTCGCGAGCGTGGATGCTTAGGTGGCCGTATTACGATCCGACAGGGACAAGATGAACGAGCGTGTTTATCATCTCTCTGAAAGAGACAGTGGGTGAGATTGAAGCCAAACTTTCAGCTCATCACATGGCAACTCAGGCCGGTGAATTACGCATGCACGGAATTCCATTCGTATGGGATGAAAATCTGAAGATTCTCTACAGCAAATTCTGTTTTTCTCTCTGTTTCTCTCTTCTGTTCTCACTCTTTTACGTTGGATCGGAGCTTACCAGCGCAATGTTAAACAACAACTAAGCTTGCAGCTGATGGGGTTCGATCCACAAGCCGCTCTCTATATTAATGAGCAGCTTTTAAGAGAGCACTATGTTATTTTTAAATAGGCCTTGTACATTTTTATTGCGGTGATAATATTATATACCGCATTGAGCGCATGGATGAGCTTTCTGCGCTCTCTCATGATCTGGGCGTACAAAAACAAAAGCAAACTTCTATTCCCATCTCTTCACATTAAGATTGCCTACAACAACTGCTGCTTCATCTGGATCGCATGATAGGGCTGGCGCTCTTAACTGTTAAGTTAACTGTATCGCCCCTTAACTTTTATCATTATATTTATTTTTATATTTATCTATATTTTTAATTTCATTATTTTTAATCATTGTTAATTGTCAAATGTTTGTCTCTCAAAATCCTAATTTTTACTAAAGCGCGCTTTCCATTAGGTCCTCAATATGTTCGACCAGACTGAAATAGGTAGTTTCATAGCTGCGAGTTTGATTAGAATTTTATTTGAAGCTACGTACTCACCAGCGCTAAAATTTAACAACCCAATGAGTGCGAGCGAGATCCAAATACACTTGTTCGGCCCCTTTTAGCAAGGTCGGTACGCAGATGAGCTAAAAGAAATACTAGAATATACTTAAATGAAAGTCGCGTTAGGTATTTGAACTCGGATGAATATTCGCAAGGATTGCGCGAGAGGAAGGAAATATTTGATAATTCCCCGCGACCCTTCCGAATATAGAGACAGGCAATAGGAAAAAAACCGTGTCGGGATTTTCCAGCAGGGAAAATGAATTAATTTACAATACAATTAAAAAAGATCCAATTCTGTGGGATCTTGACCATAAAATAAATAGAAATAAAAAATATCAACCAAAATTAAGTCTTAAAATATGTGATTTCACAGGGAAATAAGCAAATCAAACGATCAAATTACTTAAATTATGATTTCCAAAGCCGCGTGGCCATCTTCCGATGCCGCCGACGAGAACGAACTGTACCTGGCCCTGCAGTTGCTGCTACTGCCACTGCTGGAGGAATAGAAAAGTACCAAATCAGAATTTAAAAAACTATGGACATACAATCTCCATCCCCTGCTCGTCCATGACCAGTGGTCACCTATTGGGATCCTCTTCTTGGTTGGCTGCCAATCCGAAATGCTGCTGCTGCAGAGCATTCGAGGTTTACAATATGGAGAATGAGAGCTGCCCGACCTCGGGAAGTGGCAACGGGAATGGTAATTGCCCGGGACGACTGGGCAAGCAGCCGCCGCCCTAGATATGCATAAGTGGGTTCTGTGGAGAACCCATTGAGTGAGATCTTGGTTGTCAGTCCCAAGGATCAGCGCGCGGCGACTTAAGCGCCAAGTTTGTGGCAGCAGTCATCGTCCACCAGCGGCCGACTGGACAAGGAGGTGGAGCAGCAGACGGAAGAGACCAGTCACACAAAGATTACCTCCAGTCAACACTCCGCAGTGGGATCTAGAGCAGCCCTCCAGCAGTAGCAGTAGCAATAAATTGATTTGTAAACAAACACAGCTGACAGTATGGCCCTTTGGCCGTTTCATATGCATTTTCGGTGACCACAATATAACCTGGTTACACCAGAAAGATGAAAACCTTTTAGCTAGCTTAGGGTTTTGCACTAGTGAGTACTAGGATTTTTAAACAGTTTTACCATCTATAGGCTAGTACTAAGATGAACGAAAACCGCTTACGGAATTCCGTGAGCGAAATTGTGATTTATTTTGTTTGGGAACCAGTGTGGCGAATAATATAAAACAACAAATTTTTTAATTGCCAGAATCGGTCAAAATTGGTCACACTGACTTGTATTTACTGATATGTTTTGTAAACAAACTTTATAATATACAGATAAATTAATTCAAACGTATTTTGATTAGGCGTATTATTAATTTTAATACGTTGCAATGGATATGAAGCCAATAATAGTGGCCCCAACGCCAAATTGTCTAAGAACACAATTCAAATGTCTTATATGTGTTAAATCGCATATATTGGGCCTCGCCTTTACGTCTTTTATCAATTCCACATTATCCTAACGGCTGTCGAAACGCTCCAACCGAGCACAAAGTTCAACTTCTTGCGCTTTTCGTTCTATTTTATTTTATATGAAGTTTATGGATTTTTTTCGTTCATCTTAGTACTAGCCTTTAAACATAGTGCTAACATCGACAAACAAAATCCGTGAGCGGAAAACTTTATATAAAAACAATTCCTGTTCATATTGCAACATTTACTGTTAACCGATTGCCATCAGCTTTTTTTTTGTTCCCCAAGCGAAAAGTAAACAATCTTATCCAAATAAACAGATTTAATAAAAAGGTAAATTGAAACGATATAATACATCCTACACAGGCCATCCTCAGCACGGCACAATCGGACTGGGTGCCAGTGATCATGTTTTATTTGATTAAATCTCATAATGGTTAAAATGTCACTAAAATTTTTAAAACAAAACTTATCGGTTTCCTTTCCCGGCATTTCGACTTTAATTTAATTTTAATTTACTTTTGTGTCATAAATAGCAATTGTTGAGGATGTCAACTTTTTAGTGCAGGAACCGAAAATATCGCATTTGAATGAAACAGCCTAAGGGTGGTTTTCCACTACGTTGCTTTTCAACTATCGCACGAGAAACACGAAAAGCAGAAATGGTGTTTCTACTAAAGCCTAACACTCACCAGCGCTAAATCTTAGCTAGCTAAAAGGGATTCATATTTCTAGTGTGACCGGTTTTATGGTGTTCACCGAAAATCCATACGAAACGGCCCTACTGTCAGCTGTGTTCGTTTTCAATTCAAATTAAACGCGGCCAAACGAACAAATTTCTAAAATTACTTAAATTATGATTTCCTAAGCCCCGGGGCCAGCTCCCGATGACGCCGACGAGGGCGAGCTGCTCCTGGCCCTGCAGCTACTGCCTACTGCCACAGATCCTGCTGCGGAGTGTTGACCCGAGGGCATCTTTGTGGTTCTGGTCTCTTCCGTCTGCTGCTCCACCTCCTTGTCCAGTTGTCCGCTGTATAGTCGTAAAACACCTGCGACGTGTCGCCCTGCCCATTGTCATCGTTGGGCACATCCGCGTCCACGACGAGTGCTGCCACGAAATTTGCGCTTAAGTCGACGCGCCATGCTCTCTATCCATGAGTTCTCCACGGAACCTGTGCTTATGCGTATCTAGGGCGGCGGCTGCTTGCCCAGTCGTCCCGGGTCATTACCATTCCCGTTGCCACTTTCCGAGGACGGGCAGCTCTCATTCTCCTCCTTGTACTCCTCGTATGCTCTGAAACAGCAGCATTTTGTGTTGGCAGCAAACTAAGAAGAGGATCCCAATAGGTGACCACTGGTCATGGACAAGCAGGGAATGGAGATAGCTTGTCCATAATTTTTAAAATACTGATTTTGGTCCTTTTATATTGCTCCAGCAGTGGCAGTAGCAGCAGCAGCAGGGCCAGGAGCAGCTCGTCCTCGTCGGCGGCATCGGGAGTTGGCCCCGCGGCTTTGGAAATCATAATTTAAGTAATTTGTTAGTTTGATTTGCTTTCCCTGTGAAATTACATATTTTAAGACTTTATTTTGTTTTAATATTTTTTTTTTTTTTTTTTATGTTCAGGATTGTATATAATTGGATCTTCTTTAATTGTATTGTAAATAAATTAATTTTTCCCCGCTTGAAAGTCCCGCCATTGGGTTTTGTTTCCAATTGCCTGTCTCAATTTACCAAGGGTAGCGGGGAATTATCAACCATTTCCTTCCCCTCGCACCAATTTGAAAGACCTAAAGCTCCGTACTCAGACACGCGAACAGCGTTTGTAAGCAGTGAGAGAGAGCGAGAGGTCAATAGTCGGGAAACGGTGTTCGGCAGCGCTGTTTTAAAGGCCGGTACGCAGACGAACGAACGAAATACCAGAAACATACCAGAAAAATACCAGGTGGCGCGAAGGGAGACTTTCGGTATTTCCAGAACGGGGGGAGAAAGAGAATAAAAAATTTAATAAAACGACCTGTTCTCAACTGTTGGCATCTCACTCTCTCTTACTGTTTCTTCGCACATTTCAAAAATATAGATCCCGCCAAACACAATAATGTATTCAAAAGCCCAGTCCAGGCGTTTAGAAGAGCAGATAAAGTTATAATAATTAAATTGGTAGAGGCCAATTCAATAATAAGGGATTTGGGCAAAATTAAACATTTGCATAAATAAAGGCCTGGGAGAAAATAGGTCCCTCGATGTTATATTTGGTTATGACTTTGATGAGCACTATGAGATGTCACGCTCGATTTCTGAGATGAAGGCGTCGGAGGCGACGGTCACCGCCCGCTGCTGCTTAGAGCAGTGTCTGGCTGGAAAAATCCTTCATTGCCAAACTCGAGAAGGACATACAGAGGCCGCAGCTGCTGAGAGCAGTATCTGGGTGGACAAATCCTTCATTGCCAAGCTGGAAAAGAACATGTACAGCAATGGACAGAACCGGGCGCAGGAGCAGTACCAACTCTAACCAAATGTATGCCAGCAAGGATCTCAGAGTCTCGCATCCATCAAGAACGAAGTAACTTTGAATCATTTCACCAGTCCAACCATTTAGTGGTAGCAGGAGTAGCTGCGGCAACCACCGCCACCACCCAGATGGTGGTTAATTCCATTTGGTAAGAGCAGAATCACCAGCAGCAGCCGGTAAAGCGGCTCTTGTCCTGGTCGTCGATCCAGGAAAGAATGTTGGACAAGTAATAGGGAGAAATAGAGTCGGTTGTGCATGGTCGAAAGAATCTGGGCGTCGGCGTTGGTGGTCATTGTGCGCAAATTAGCTTTTCCAAGACGAAACTACAAGTCCATGCGAATTGTCCTTCAAATATAAAATAAATAATTGTAAATATAAAACAGCTGATTTAAGATTGGTATGACCGCTTCATTTACCTCCCAAAAATGCCGAAGCGCGTTTTAAGAAGTGGTCACACTGGAAAAAGATTGAATCTTCTTCGGGTTGCGAACTGTTCTTCTGTCTGCGTACTAGGCTTAACGCGATGTTCATTCTAGTATATTCTAGTATTTCTCTTAGCTCATCTGCGTACCGACCTTGCTAAGAGGTGCCGAAAAAGCGTATTTGTCTCTCGCTCGCACTCATTAGGTTGCTAAAATTTAGTGCTGGTGAGTACGTAGCTTAAGAAAAAGTGCTTTTTGCATCCTCTTGAATAGAAACAGCTGTTTTTTGTTTTGGTTTTGTTTTGGAAGAAAAATAAATTTAATTCAAAATTCAAAACAATGTTAACTAAGATTAAAAATGAAAGAGCTAGACTTTTTTCATATTTGCGGCTAAGTAACAATAACAATTCACATGGTTCCGCCAGCCAGCCGCTTGACAGGAGCCCTAAGACTTGCAGGAACAACTGCAGCCCACTGGAATCTTTTTCGCCTGGAGATGCGGATTCTACCAACTCGGAGGCAGACTCATCAACTCTTCTCTTCTTATGCAAGTCTCTTTTGATCACGAATTCACATCACCTTGCCCTGCCCAAGGAGAAGTAAGTGGAGGAGGTCCTGCCCCCAGCGGAGAAGGGCAACTTCGATTATTCGCCCCCGCTACCGACCCGGCACCTGTGCAGGCTCCGCCGCCGGTTTCGTTAGAACATGACAAAGAGGCAAATTGGGAGAAGTCAGACGAACCCGGCGCACCGACGCCTTCTGTCCACAGGGCTTGGCTATCAGAAGCTGTCCGCTTTCAAGCTGAAGAAGGCTTTTGCCAAGTCCATGTAGAATCTTAAAAGAAGCTGGAGAGAAAGGGGGCGTCTAGGAAGAGAGGAGGACGTGCGCCAACGCTTTTGTTTAGGTTTTAAACCAACAAAAAAATTTTGGTCTTAAAATAAAACTTTTTTATATCATAATTTGGAAAATTCTGGTTCCGGATCTGATTTTATTTTCGGAACAGCATCATTGTTGAGTCGCCTTCACTGTGACGCACTAAAATGCGTGCCGCAAATTCTGGAGTTCTCACTCAGACTGCACTCCAAACTTTGCCCCCACAACATTCTTCTTACCATACATTTCGGCACATTAATAAAATTTGCGTCTTCGACGTGTCTCCGAAAAAAATATCAAAAAAACATAATTTCTTGTTCACTTAAGTGCTAAGACAGAAAATAACATTTTTACGCTCACAGACAAATACGAAGTGTACAATAAGGCCCTAAAACCCGAACGATAAACACACGACCAGACTACCTCCTATAATTATATCATGCTCAAAATCATGTTTTTGTTAATCTCACTGATAACTTTTGACTAGAGGAATAGCTCTAGTTAAAAATTTGTTTAAATTTGACTAAATTACTCCGAAACACCAATTTACCTCATTGACAAGAGTCAACCTGACATTGAAAAAACGGCCCTTAGAAACACTTTTCGTCTATTTGAATACTATATCTGCAATCTAACGCAAATTCGATTTTTGCCACGAACATAAAGCAACCGTAGTGGGAACAACATAAAATGGTACACATCGATTCAATAGAAAACAAATTTGCACGAAACCGGATAACATTTGCTTAAGTATTTTAAACTTGGTGTGAAAATAGCAATTCATCGTAATAACTCTCAAGACACAAAATCAAAGAATGAAGTCTGACGAGAAATTTATTGAAGAAAAGATTGGAAATCGCTTGGATCGTTGTGTTTCAGATACGTTAGTTAAAGGATGTAAGTAAATCTTATTATGTAACCAGTAGTAATTGCATACATACATACATATGAACATACACATGCCATAAATAGTCTGCGTACAAAAATGTTCTGTAACTTTGGCTTCAAAAAAAAGGTGATACAAAATACATCGAATTGTTTTTTTTTTACAGAAAGTATTAAATTCTATTAGCTTTCTTCTGATGTAACTCACAATTTTCTAGCTCTTAAACTTTAGAAAATAAATAAATAAATTTAAAACTGTTCAGATTTTCATCAAAGAAAAGCAAAAAACGTCAAATTAACGGCAATTAAAGCTTTTTAATTAATTTTATGGCATTGATATTTGTAATTTGTATTGTTTTCGGCCTGGCCAAAATAATAAGTACACCAATTCTACAAAGCCTACAATACGAAACGTATTAAAATTTTCCCTCTGTTTTCTTAATAGTAGTAATCTTATGATATTATGGAGTATATTAAAACTTATTTTGAAATTCTTTGTTGATTCTTTTTGACATACGAAAAATAAGTTTGTGAAGAGTCCCCTCTGGAATCTCATACCGGGCTTTTTGCAAGAATTCCCACAATACTTAGGCGTTTTGAAACGTATTTTGGCTCAAATACAAAGTTTCTAGTCTCCCCATAAGTTTACAATTGGGTTTAAGTCCGTAGACCGACTTCGACAACTTATAACGTTACCTTGTTTTCTCAGGCATTGATCCTGGCTTGGGTTTTATGTCGTTGTCCTGTTGAAAGCGGAATCTCAAGGACATCTTTTTGGCAGTAAACGGTTCCCATAATGTCTGTTAACTTATTTTTATAACCGAATCGTGTCATAATCCCAGTTATGCGATGTATCGGACAAAGGCATGACGAGATATACATATAGCCCCAAAATATTACTCATCCGCCACCGTGCTTGAGGCCCTTCTAAGTGTAACGGACGTCAAATTTTTTGCCTTGTGGGCTTTTTGCCTTTTTGAACATGTTTGGAGTCATTATCAAACAGATTTTTATTTATTTCGGAGTTCCATAAAATAATATTTTACTCTCTCGACCCATCTGGTCTAGAGCACCCCAAAATATTTTCCACAATATTTTTGCGCCATCTGAATTTTTATTTTCTTGAAGTAACGGACTTTTTAGGGTATATATTCTGGTAAGTCTACATTTTAAGATGTAGGACGAACCTTTTTAGATTAGGTTTCATGTCTAATTTGAGCGGTAGGGGCCTTGAGAGACATGGAAGCTTTATTGTTTGATATATTGACGATGCAGTTGTTCGATGTTTCTGAAAATATCTTCTTTGGTTCTTGTTTTACCAGTTAGCACTTTTTTTTTAAGGTATTCTGAATACAAATACATCAAGGGTTTGAGGGTTTTCATCATTTCCCGAAGACTTTTTCTTTTTTTGAAGATATAAAGCATATTGATCATCTTCAACACTTCAATTTTGATTTGGTCCATCTAAAGTGTTTTTTTTTTCACTTGTCCATTGTTAAATATGTAAGAAGTTATTAAAAAGCAATATATACTTCAAAATCGTAAAATAACACCGGTGTACTTATTATTTTGGCCAGGCCAAAAACGTCCATTCAACACAAATTTAAGCATAGCATTAAAAAAACGCGGTAAGCCCCTCTAATTTTTTATGTAAATGATTCGCGATACTGTAACTTTTCAATATATAAACAATTGGCAGGCATATATTTAAAAAGAATCGAGCAACAACCAAACAAAGTGGCACCAGCCTACATATGTACTTATTATTTTGTCCAATAGTGTACATCTACCGATCGCTTCTATGGCAGATATATAATATAGTTGTCCGATCTTAACGAAATTAAAACCGTAATTCTAAAACCGTTAAAAACTTATATACCTCGGAATTTAAAAAAATACGTTGCAGAAAAGAGAAGTTAAATTTTCTTTACATAAATTTCGCGTGCTAAAGAAATACGAGTTTGTTGTTTGTGCGGAATGAAATACGAACATATGTTGAAGTACAAATAACAAATTTATTGGAAGTCTGGCAAACTTAAATTTTTAATATTTATATTATTATATTTATTAGACTTTAAGCTATTTTTACAAAAAATGTTTATGACAGAAACGAGCAGCTTTCCTAATTTTTTCAGGGACTTCGCGAATAGCCTCCTAAATTCCCTTTGTATCAATTTCAGCAAGCTCTCCTTTGATTTTTAATATTAAACAGTCGATGTTTTTATGGCTTACATCCCTTGCTGTATACATTTCTTTTAAGATTTACCCAAAACTTTTCAATCGGTCTTAACTGGGGCACAGTTGGAGGGTTTTGCAGTTTGGGCACAAACTCAATTCTTAAATGGTTAGGAGCTTCCAGAGTTGTTCTAGCATAATGAGCAGACACTAAGTCGGGCCAAAACACCGTATCATCATTAGCATGATATTTATCCATACTTTTTTTTAGCGCCGGAAGACAATTTTCCTTGTATCTGCGCGCATTGACAGATAATCGAGCCTTATAAAAGACTGGGTCGCTTATTCCACGCTCACTAATGGCCAGTCGCAATAAAACCATTTTAGAAAACTTTGTTTTTGTAATTTGAGTGATTTGCTTGTGGTTAAGTATTAGGTAGCTTAAAGTAATACTTCGGAGTCCATTCATGACCCTCCACTGTGAAATATGTCTCATCGTCCATTATGCAAACATTTAAACTGCTTGCAGAAAACAAATTTTTAGAAAGCTCACGCAGCCGAAGTTTTATTGACTCTCTATTCATAACAGACTAGATTTTTATCCACTGTTTTTTCGCAAATGATAAGCTGGTAAATACTATTAATATCTGTGCTTTCGTATAGCGAAACAGAAAAATATTTGCAGGTACTCAGCCTTTTTTTCGCTTTACAATAAATAAAAAAAACGAATCTCTTCTGTTCTACGTGCGAGTGTACGGGCCGATAAAGCGATGATTTCGCAATTGTGTAATATGCCTCTTTGCTTAGCATCCATTTCTTGTAAAACATTTAACATTGATATTTTGAAGAACTCGCCGTTTGTAAGGGGGCGACATAGTCTGGCTAAGGCAAGAGCTACGGTATATACGCCTTCAATATAGGAGCTGGCATGTTTTTGAACATATGAGAATGCGATTTGTTAATTGTGGGTGCAACATATATTAAAAAAAAATTATCCTTCAATTCCAATAATTTTGATGCTCGCTCAGTGCCCATCAGTTGTTTATAGTGAAAATGTTTGGAATTGAAATGCCTTTCAATAAAAAATAATGCATTGCAAGCATTGCGCCTTGCCTTCCATATTTTCAACGAAGAAAAACGCATGTTCCCACCCAATGTTAAACATTTTTTTCTGTTTAATAAACAAAGAAACAACAAAATTAAAAGCAAAAATAAATATGTTAAAAAAAGTCAAATTTAAGCAGTCAAAACTAAGTCAACATAGAGGTCTTGCTCGTTTAAGCTCAGCAAGCAAAGTGATTTTTATATTTCGCGAGCAATATACGAAGTTGTTTTTACATAGCTTCGAAGTTTGCTACGACAGCCTAACAGAATCCCGAACAAACACGAAGCGCTTATACTATACATGTGCCGACAGCGCTGCCTGAACTTTTGCTATGCACAGTGTATACGACGCTGCCGACCCCTGTTTTAAATACTTCTTAATTAAAAATTAAATTATTTGTCATATATTAAATCGGAACACCACGGGGAGGCCATTGCAAGTAAATGGGGTCTTTTTAGAGCAAAAACACTAAAGACCTTGTGCATCTCTATTACAATAAACAACCCGCCTTCTGATTGAAAAAGTGTGGAAGCTATTAGAAGTAATAATCGCTGTCTATTACGCTATATAGAGCATAGCCCAGGTGTCTAAGCGATGTGGACGCGTTTTTTGAATGCAAGAAGGTTCTGAGTTCTAGTCCCGCTCATGCCAAAGAATTTTTTACATTTTTATTTCAGATTCTTATTTATTTTGTCTCCTCTTTATTCAATTAATACATTTTATATTAGTTTGGCAAAGTTGGGTTTTGAAAGTGAGTTTTATTATTTTTTGTCATTTCGTGGTCACGCTAGTTCTTTTCTGTAGTTTGGCGCAATTTTTTTGGTCAGCAGTCGATCTCTTTTCTCTTTCACACACACTTCTCTATTACAATAAAAAGCATATTTTCATTAAGAAAATGTATAAGTTATTAGATGTGACAATCGCTGGCAATTTTATTTCAGATCTGCCAAAACTAGGTTAACAGTTGTCGAAGCATGCATACTTTGTATAAAATGGCGCTTCATATGCATTATGGGTAATGGTCCAGTTGTCTAAGCGGCCGAGGAATTTAAAGTTTGCAAAATTGGCCTGGTTCAATCCCAAACAAAATCTTTTCTTTTCTGTATTTTTATTCTCAAATTTTTTCTAGTTGTTCTCCGGGTATAAAACAAATGAAAAAGGAAGAAGTTTAAAAAAAAATCAGACAAAACAAACAATAAAAAGTTGTGGTGCAGTCGGGGCTCGAACCCACGACCTAGACGGCTATAGGCTACGAAACTGGCATCATCATCCGATTTTACTAAAATTTTCAGAAAACGTTCACTCAAGCCTATTTATTTATTGTATCTATTAACTTTAACCCGAAAATAACGAGTATAGCTTATTTAACTAGATTTATGATTTTTGAGGGCGGTCTGCGTGCAACAGATTCCAATGCTGTCACCAAATTTGGTAACTCTAGCTCCTATAGTCTCTGAGATCTGTTGTTTCACACGGACAGACAGACGGACAGACGGACATGGCTTAATCGACTCGGCTGGTGACACCGATCAAGAATATACATATATATTTTATAGGGTCGGAGATTTCTCCTTCTGCCTGTTACATACATTCTCGGTTGGCACTGACTTATAATACCCTTGTACCCTATGGGTACCGGGTATAAAAACTCGATAATCGAAAGTACGTTGCCCGCAGAACCTTCACAAAGGAAAAATGATGTATTTAGCCTAGAATGCAAAATTGCCAAATGCAACTATAGTAGAAATGTGGCTTAATTAAACCCACAATGCTTTTGTTACCGGGTATCTCACAGTCTGTCACATTCGACTATAGGTTTCCTACTTATTATGTGTGGCTGTGTTCCTAACGATTTGTAATGTGTTTATTTTTTGATTGTACATAAGTCTGTATTCGTATGTATCTATGTTCATATTGAACATCGTTAAGTTTATGTAACAAATCTTCAAAATGTTGTAAACAAAAATTAAAAAAAAAAAACAATTATTTTTGACTCTTTCAGGTGGAGGGCTTCTTATTGGATCTGCGGTGTCTCTCTTATTTTTTAAGCGGCGTTCGTGGCCTGCATGGCTAGGTGCTGGGTTTGGAATTGGTGTTGCTTACAGGACTTGTGAGAAGGATATCAATGTTTTGAAGTGATGTAAAATATAATAAAAAAAAACACCGACTTTTGTGATTTAAACGATTAAATATTTTATTGGGTTTGGGAGGCAAAATACCGTAGGGTATTACGTTATAATAAGGTTGAGTATCACAATTAAAATTATATTCCTACATTTTTTATTGTTATGGGGAAACAGCTTTTAGATATAGTTGTACTGCCCAAACTACATTTTCGGCCATACATTTATTCATGGTTTTGTTATTTTGTTTTGTTTATGTCTTGTCCAGTCGTCTTTATGACTTATACCTTTTTATACCCTTGCAGAGGGTATTATAAATTTGACCAGAAGTTTGCAACGCAGTGAAAGAGGCATCTCCGACGCCATAAAGTATATATATTCTTGATCTGCATCACCAGCCTAGTCGATCTAGCCATGTCCGTCTGTCCGTCTGTCGGTTTCTACGCGAACTAGTCTCTCGGTTTTTGAGCTATCGAGCTGAAATTTTTAGCATAGTCTTATTTCTTTAGCACGCAGTATATATGTCGGAACGACCGAAATTGGACTACTATATCCTTTAGCTGCCATAGGAATGATGGCGAAATTAATGTAAAAAAATTGTAACTTCTCTGTTTTTTAACGTATTTCTATAAATTTTGAGATATAGCAGTTTTTAGTGGTTCTAGAATTACGATTTTAATTTCATTATGATCGGACCACTATATCATATAGCTGCAATAGAAGCGATCGGTCGATTTATATGAAAATGTAAAATTCTACATGTAAAATGTAAAATTTACAAAATTCGATGTTTTTTCTACATTACTAAAATGGTTCGATTTTCAATGATCCAATTGCAGACTGCAAGGATATACCAACTCGGGTTACCGAAGTTAGCTTTCTTTCTCGTTCAAATCGTAAAAGTGCCATTCAAGCTATGAAATTAAACAGCTTTATTTATTAAAACCAAATTGTACACTTTTTAAAGAATATTAATGCCTATCTATTTATTTTATAAGTATTTCGACCAGATTGTTTCGATCCACCCCACAGAACGACATCACTGGCAACCAATAGAAAGTTCCCTAGAGCGAATATTGATTGTTATATTAATGGTGTGAAACAAATATAAATAGGCGAAGTGGCAAATATTTAAGATTCGATTTGATGAAGAAAAGAGGTTTTCTTTTTATTTCGAAATAAATTCAATTCGAAAGAATCTCGTGAATGCAAAATCGGGAGCACCGAATTTTCGTTTTCCAAAAACGAAAGAATCCTGTGAAAGTGTAAACCGAAGTTTGCCTGTATCTGGAAAGTTTAATTCCCGAAAACTGAGGTACAAGCTTGCGTAGAAACGCCATAAAAAAAAAAAATTTTGCAGTGGCTCTCTCCAATAATCAATATAATCTCTCAGATTTTTCGGCAAATTTACGATCTCTCTGCTCGCACAAAGTTGAGTGCGTAAAAATCTAAAAGTAGTATGTGTAAGTATACACAGATCAAGCACAAGCGTGTGTGTGAGCACAGATCTCCCAAAAAAGAGTGCTTCTGGAACGGTTCTCTATATTACCACCGCTACACAGTGGTCGAATTTGAAAGTTTCGATAGTTGATTAATAAGTTTATTTTATGAAAGCCAATAGTCCGACGACATTAGTATTATCTGATATTATACACTTGCAGGGTATTATTATTTTGATCAAAAGTTTGCAACGCAGTGAAGAAAAGATCTGCGACCCCATAAAGTGCGAGGTGTGTTCAAAAAGTATCGCGAATTTTGAATTTTCGCGGATAACGTATATTCGAAATTCTATTTTTTTGTGGCGTTATGTTGGTACTCATGTATCTCTCTTATGCCGACAAGCTCGGCCATTTTGAATGTTCACTTAATTGTTGACAGCTGCTTTGCTTGCACGTGTTTTAGATCGTCTTCGATGTTTACCTATTGAAAAAAATGGATGAAAGAGCCTGTATCAAATTTTGTGTGAAAAAAGAAATTAAGTGCGCGGATGCATTCCGAATGCTGACTGTGCATGCTGACTGTGCCCTGTGCAGACCCCTTCTAAAATTGTTTACCTTATCCTTAGAAACATCCCAATTTCCCCTTATTTGAAAGGAATCATTCGTCATTCCTCTTCACAAAAAAGATATCAAAATGGATGCTAACAAAGTAACGAGCTTATTTTCTTGATTGGCTCGCCACTGATATGTGCGGCTAGCTCAGAAGAGATTGTGTGCTCGTCCCACCAAATTTATATTTCGTAGTTTATTTGATTTCTAATTTATGCTGCTTCGACCCGATTCCACCCGCGGTTGCGGCTGCGCTCCTTCCTGGCTGACCGTTCGGCCGTATTGCTGGCAAAGCTAGCAGGGTGTATCGCTTGGCAGGTTGGACTTTGGCCCCTCCTTATCGCCACTGCCAGCCCTATCGCCCGCTTTGCGCCCTCGCTACAAAGCTAGCAGAGTGCATCGCCTGGCAGGATGAACTTTCGTCCGTCCTTATCGCCACTGCCACTACGAACGCCCGCTTTGCAGCTTCAAGCACAGAGTTATCAGGATCTATCGCCTGGCAGGCTGAAGTTTCCGACGTAGATCTCAGCATTGAAGTATCAGTTTGGAAAGCTTGCCACTTCAAGCTTCAAACGTTTCGACTTTGCGATCTTGATCTTCTCTGGGGATTTGGTTTAACTTTCCGACTGGCTCCGTTGACGCACTCGCTTGGATTCTCGCACACAAACTTTAATGTCGCGTGATCGGGTCCAAAGTACTTGTACCGTTACTCCTCTCGGCGTCTCTTTCTTGACGGCCAAAGCCCAACACCGCCGATCACGCAACCGAGTCCAAGGTCCGCCTGAGTCCCGCTACATTAGCGGCGTCTACTTTTTGGCGGCCACCTGCCTCGCCACTCACTCCCTGTTGCTAGACAGCTTTCCCGGGGCTGCCTTCCCCGTCCCCTTGCCCCGCTTATTATTATTATTATTATTATTATTTCGAGTTGTCCTCTCTAGATCCGCCATATTTAGTCTAGAGCAGGGGCACCTCGAGCAGGATGTGGTTCTTCACCACGTATGGTCGGTCTGCAGTAGTCGGCATGTGACTGCCAACTCCTACTGGCTGAGTCAGCTTGGCGCGGCGACAGGCACACACGCTTCGCTGCCCAACCTTAGCCCCCTAGTGTATTTACATACTTCGCTGCTGCTGATTTTTTTTGACTCCCCTGTGTCCCCCTGCACACTGCTTTGTGGCGAGTTTCATTTCTTCCTGCGTGGTCTCCATCGTTCTGGAATCTTCTGCATACCGCACTCTGGTCTGTCCTTTGTGGTTGGTAGGACCTGACCCTGTGGGCAGCGTTTTCCCTCTCTAATTCTTCTCTCTGCTGGTCGAATTCCTCGAACTCGTCGGCTAGTGCCATTGCGGCATCGAGGTCTCTGCCGTCGTACGGGCGCATGAGAATGCGGAGTGCTGGCTTCCTGTTTTCCGGGATTGCCAGTGCCTCCTTTTGGACATACGCAGTGGTCGCATTAGGGTTTGTATCGTACTCTTCCGTTTTGACTTTCTTAATCCAGCTTTTTCCCATCTTGTGTTATTTATCCTTTGTTCTTTTCTCTTGACGCAGACAATCATGTTTTTGGCGCCAGATGTAACGAGCTATTTTTCTTGGTTGGCTCGCGGCTAGCTCAGTAGAGTTTGTGTGCTCGTCTCACCAAATTTGTATTGCGTGATTGCCCGCTTAGAAAGATCGCTTTGGGTTAAGTTTATCTTCAGGTTGTTCATTGTATTTCAAGTTGTTTATCATATTTCGAATTCTGCTGCTGCGTCCTGATCGCCCCGTGGTTGCGGCTGCGCTCCTTCCTAGCGGACCGTTCGGTCGGCTTGCTAACAAAGCTAGCAGAGTGTATCACCTGGCAGGATGAACTTTCGTCCCTCCTTATTGCCACTGCCACTCCAAACGCCCGCTTTGCAGCTTCAGGCCCAGAGCTAGCAGGATGTATCGCCTGGCCTAAGCCTAGCCACCCCTATCGCCTGCTCCGTCCCTTGGCCTAGGATATAGTCGACACGGTGCATCGCCCGGCCTAAGCCTAGCCACGCGTGCAACTCCTACAGTTGGCACCCCTTGACCGGCGCTTCACACGTCTGGTCCTTGCCGCAGGACCTCGCTGTGCCTCGTAAAGTCGTTTGCTTCTTGACTCCTTTAATCCTTGATCGCAACCTCGTACACGACGTAGATCTCAGCGTTGAATCCTCAGTCTGGAAGGCTTGCCACTTTAAGCTCCAAACTTATCGACTTTGCAAACTTGATCTTTCCGCGGACTCGGTTTAACTTTCTGACTGCCCCCGTTGATGCACTCGCTTGGATTCTCGCACTCGTACTAGTTTCCGTGCGCATGCGTTTCTCCCGTTGCTCCGGCTGCGACCCGATCACGCGATCTGGTCCAAAGTCTGCTGAACATCACGCGATCGGTTCCAAAGTCAGCCCGGTACCGTTAGTTCACGGCCATTCCTTTTTTTTTTTACTGGAAGACCGCTTTGCCCTTGGCTCCCTGGGTCCAAGGTCCACTCGGTCCCACTCGGCTTTGCCATTGGCCGCGTGCATCCGCTGCACTCTGCTTTGTGGGGAGTTTTAGTTACAACTCCTCACAAGGGTCTCACAGGAAGCCTAGAGGTAACTGGTAACAAGGGACACTATCGATGCGGGAGCACTGAAGATCTTCGAGAATATTCCGCTTGCAGATTTCATGTTCAACACTATCTCTAGGGTAGACATCTTGCTTTGAGGGAACTATGTATGGGCTGCGCTTTCCGAAGAAATGAAACAGGGCAACATAATTGCGGTGTCAAAAATTTTCGGCTGGGTAATCACGTCGACTGCGCTTGCAGCCCCAGCTGCTGCGACATCTCTATTGCCAACACTAGATGTCGATGCCTTCCTTTAAAGGTTTTGGGAATTAAGAACGAATATGCCAAGATTCCGCCTGGTCCAGAAGGTGCAAAAGTTGAAGTACATTTTCGCAAAATTCACACGAGGGATGTATATGGGCGATACTGTGTAGAGCTGCCATTCAATGACCAATCTACAAAATTTGCTGATACACTTCAGGGAGCAATGTCACGTTTTAATTCTTTGGATAGACGCATGCAGAAGGATTCCAGCCTAAAAGCACATTACGTTAAATTCATGCTCTATTACGAGTCTCTGGGCCACATGCGCAAGCTTAAACCAAAGTAAAGTAAAAGTAAGTAAAAGCAGCCAGTATTTGGAGTTAAACTACGAGTGGTATTCGATGGTTCATATAAAGATCAAAGCGGTCGGTCTTTGAATGAGGCGTTGCATGTGGGTTCGTGCATTTAGAGGGATCTGTTTGAAGTTTGCTTCCGATTTCGCCTTCACCAGTATGTATTTTCTGCAGACATTGTCAAAATGTTTCGGCAGGTTTCGGTGGCCGCTGAACATCGTAATTATCAAAGAATTTTGTGGAGAAAATATCCTAAGGAAGAATAATTCCATTACAAATTGTTTACCGTTACATATGGCACGACATGTGCTCCATTTTTGGCTGTGAGAGTGCTGGAACAATTCGCAAACGACTACAAGAAAACCTATACGGAAGGAGACCCGAAGCCAAGCCCATTACCGTATGTTATGTGCATGTCAATAGACGAGACGACCAAGGTCCTTGGAATTCACTGGCAGCCGATCTCCGATACTTTAATGTACAAGGTCGGTCTGACTATATTCGCAGAGAGTACGAAGCGTCAGGTGTTGTCCGACGTTTCGAGAGTCTTCGATCCACTGCGCCTACTCGCGCAATGATGTTGAGCAATGGCAACGTGGGCCTTCAGCTCTAATTGTACATATTATTATTTTTTGGGTTTCTTATAGGTATTTATTTCTATTGTTTAGCTTAGTTAGAAGCAACTTATATGCTGTGGTATAAATTTGTGTTTTTTAGAAATTGTATAATTTTTGATATGTTTGGTGGTATGGGATTGGAAAGTGATTCTAGTGGGTTGGTGTTATTAAATATTTGTTGTCTTTGGATATTTAGCGCGTTGCAAGAGGAAAGTAAGTGTCTTATTGATACAATGTCGTTGCAGAGTGGCAGGTACTGGTATGGTTTGGATCGATGTAGTGTGTGTGGGTTATTTTGGTGTGTCCAAGTCTGAGTTTTGTTATTTTTATCTAGTCTAAACGTGAGATGGATAAGTGGTTGTTTTGTGGTAGCTGTTGAGTTAGAGTTGGTTAATTGACTGGTATCAGGCTGATGTCTTCGTTATGTATGATAGTGTTTTTGCTTGGTGTGTGTTTTTTATATATTTTAGTATGTCTTTTGTGTTAAGATTTTCAATGGTTATAAGTGGTTGTTTAATTGCGTCTTTTGCTAGGGTGTCCGCCAGTTCATTTCCTGGCCGGGTATCCAAAGTATTTTGAATTTCTTGGGGAATTTTTGTAGCAGGTTGCGGGCGTGTGAAGTGTAATCTTCGATATTGTTTGTGTTTTTTATTGCGTCGATGGCAGAGAGAGAGTCGGAGCATATGCAAAACTTGCCTCTTTTGTTATTAAATAATTCGAGTCCCTCTACTATTGCTAGTAGCTCAGCGGAGAACACTGACGAGTAGTGTGGTAGAAGGCCTAGTTTTATGCAATATGTTTCGTTTGTGATTGCGAGGCTGGTAATTGTGTTTGTGTGCGATCCGTCTGTGTAAATGTAGGTAAATTTCTGATTGTCTTTTGTCTTAATTTCTGTGAATAGTTTCCGAAAAATTTGTGGTGTTGTGTTTTTTTTTTGTTGTATGTACTTAGGTTGTGTCGATTTTTAAAATATCAATGTTTCAGGGTGGTGTGGTCTGTGCACGTTGAGTAACTTGTTTGAGGGGGAGGTTGTGAGCTATGGAGTTTTCTATTATGCGTTGATTGTTGATTTGTATTGTGGTCGGTGTGATTTAAGAATTTTTATTATTGGGGAGTTTTTGGCGTTAATCAGAGATTTTATAATTTTTGTTGTTAGGAGGTCACGTCTATCATCTAGCGGGTCTGCGCGTGCTTTATACAGGATGTTGTCGATAGGTGTCGTCCTGAATGCGCCAAGAGCAGTTCTGAAGCCAGTGTTTATCGTTGATTTTACTTTTCGTAATGTTGTTTTTGGGCAATATCCGTAGATTGGAAGGCCGTAGTCTGCTTTTGCGGTGATGGTTGCTGTTGTGACGTTTAGAAGTGTAGACGTATTGCAGTTGAATTTAGGGCTTGAGAGCATTTTATTATGTTAATTGATTGTTTGAGGCTGTGTGAGAGTAGTTCTGTGTGCGTATTCCAAATGTATTTGTTATCACTGTGGACGGCAGTCCACGTAGTGACGATGAGCACCGAGACTGTGGTGCGCAAGGAGACAACTATATACAGCCGTAGAATTGAAAATCTGCTACGATAGTCCGATCAGAACCATTTATATCTTGATCGAAAGGTATTGTAAACCTCTTTGAAACTGCATACTAAGATTTTTTAAAAACGGATTAGTTTAGGAGAAATTAGAGTGAAAGTGCCAAATTGAAAATATTGAAAATTGGAGCCATTAGGGCCAGTGGAGCAAAAATCCCAAAATTTTTAATGTTGTTGTAAATACGCGTCGAATAACACCTCGATCATCCTGTTCCGATACTCCGTTCAAAAGATATTCAATAAACAAGATTTTAACGGCCTTTCCGAAATGAAAACTTTTGTCCTGTTGTTTGTCTGTGTGTCTGTCTGTCTGTCTGCCGTTTTTTTTGTTTTAGAGTCCTGGAACCACTTTTATTTTAATTAACTGATCGAGCTGAACATTTTTTGTTCTACGGCTTTTTGGGTTTCCAGCTAGTTTGGCGGAAAAACAGCTAAAAAAGCCTGATTTCCCACGCCCATAACTTCTAAACGACTAAAGCTATTTTAAAATGATAATAGCTTTGCCTTGACATAATTTATCTAAATAAAATATTTAAAAATTTATAATGAAAATTAATTTTTTTTTAAAG
The DNA here is from genome assembly GCA_008042535.1 of Drosophila tani. Lineage (NCBI taxonomy): Eukaryota > Metazoa > Arthropoda > Insecta > Diptera > Drosophilidae > Drosophila > Drosophila tani. The sequence goes on along the minus strand of VNJO01001229.1, from coordinate 1,662 downwards.
TTTTTGAAGTTTTCTTAAAAATGGCTCTAACGATTTTGATAGTCACTCAAGGCCATATAGCCCTTGAGATTGCTCAACTTTTGGTGTATAACACATATCTGGGAAAATTCGCTTTCTCGAGATATTACTCATTAAAATTAGTAGCAAAGATCCCATATACCTACCTTTTCAATGCACTATACATACATTTATGTAAGACTCATGTAGAGTCATATAGAGACGTGCACAATGCAATAAAATTCAAAACCATCGAAGGAAATTTAATATAATTTAAATTTAAAAGAAATCGTTCAATTTTTTATTTTTTTTTATTTTATCTAATTGTTTTTTGTTTTTCACTACTTTGACGGTTAAACAGGAAATTTCTCGCGCCCATAACTTCTGAACGACTAAAGTTACAGAAACGTGCTATATGTCGTTGGAAAAGTATTTTGATATGATAATTACGTTGCCCTGACAAAATTGTTCTAAATATTAAAATTAAGAATTTAGAATTAAAATTTCTTTTTTTTAAGATTAAAACATCTGTCTTTTTAATGGCTTTTACGATTTTTATAGTAACCTTAGGACATATGTATAGCCCTTGAGATATTTCGGGGTACAACACATATTTCCGAAAATTTGCTTTCTCATCAAAATTAGTAGCAATTATCCCATATATGCATTTTTTTAATGAATTTTTCCCATTTGAGTTTCAAACAAAAACTTATAACAACAATGGGAGACCTATGCACATTGGGATGAAATGCCTTTATTTTGGCCACAACTAAAAAAGTTCTTGTTAATATATCAATAATGTTACAATTATTTCAAGCTAAGAAAAGTCCCTAGACATCGAAAATATTTATTTGGTATTTTATTGTGCAGCCCTTGTCTTCCACCAGGCCTTGAAAGTCAGCTGTTCTTGCCACGTAGTGATTGCAAGCTTGCTGATTAGACAAGTTTCTTAACTTTGGCGTTCTCGTATTTTTAAACAGTTTGACCAATTAAAATACCTTAAAATGGAAAATGTTTCGCATGGTATGTAGAAAATATGTGTATAAGTGTTTAATTACATATATGTGTTTTTGTGTTGTCATGTTTTTAATGAAATACGTCAACAGTATTTTTGTTGATTCTAACCGTAAAATATTTGTGTTTTGTGGAGCATATCAAGCAAGATACAACAGGATTCAAATAACAACTTATGTGGTAGTATGTGTTATTATGTGTATATTCAGATAGCATTTAATTAATTTGCGGGAATTTGCGGGGGGGTTAAATATTTAAATAGATGCGAACAAGGTATTTCACCGAGCTTTGGATTCTTCTGATCCTTACTTATCAAGCATCGCTCCAAAAAAGAGTTCAAAATCACACTCATTGCCAAGTGAAGTTATTGCACTTTTAGTTTCTCCAAAACCGGAAGATGCAGCCCAAGTATATAGTGTTGAAGACGAGTTTACAAGTATACCATATTTTGATTTTGATTTAGAAGAAGAACGTTTATATTAATACAAGTTTATGTACTTATTTTTAAGTTTTCGTTAATTAAGCTATGTTATAATATGCAAAAATATTAATATATAACAATTTTCTAACAATTGTGGATAAAAAAAATGAAGAAAAAAATATAACAACATATGAATTTTATATATACTGCAGTTCTATTATGTGGGCGGC
>VNJO01001212.1:0-30267 GCA_008042535.1 Drosophila tani | reverse complement strand
ATATAACGCGATGTGGGGGCCAATATATTATATATATATAAACATATTCAGAGCTCTATATCGCCGTTTCTTGAGGTATAAGCACTGGATCTTCAAAGGCATTGAAACCGAGAACAGTTTTCCAGGAGCAAGCGAGGCCACCAAAATATTCAAGTTCGTGAGCTTATTTTACTTTCAAAAGTGATATGTCATCTTCGTCGTTTGCATTTTTGTTAAAGAAAAATTCAAGCCGATATTATCTAAAGCTTGTTGTATATATTTAGATGCATTTTTATGCCTAACCCGAAACTCCCTCCTTGTGGGTATTTATGACACAAAAATTTATTTAGAACATTAAATTATTTGTTGACCTGGAAAGCTGGAAGTAAATGTATAAGTGTGACCAAATAGATGTAGAATTTAATAGACATTTAAGATCTTACATAGTAAAAAACACCTTAGAAAATTACATATATAAGTTATCAGACTTTATAACTTCATCCCTCCATGTTTGTACATTCAATAATGATTAGGCTCCAGTATAATACGATTTAAGAATTTTGTAAACCTAATACAAATACTAATACAAATAAAATAAAATAATATATAATTAAAAACTAGAATTTGTATATGTGAACGATTTATTCTTAGAAGTGAGAATGACTACTCTGGAATTTACTCTTCTGAATTAATTAAAAAGGTATTACTGATATTTAACTGTAAAATTAATATTTAAATATGTACGTTTATTGAGTCATTAAAGTAAAACTGTTTCTTAAGTATTTAAACATATATTCCAAGAACTATCAGAAATAACTCAGTTTGTTATAAATATATATATATTTATTTTAATTAAACTAATGTTATTGTAAAAATTTATCTGAATAAGAAAAAGTTAAAAGTCTATGCATTAAATTCTACTGAATAAAATTAAATAAAGTATTTCCCCTAGTGGAGGTGTGGGTTGCACATAAATATATATGTAAATATGATTGTAGTTAAAAGCGGGAATTATGTCCGTAGAGCTTATCCTCCTTAAAGGTCCAACGGCGAGAGATCTCGGTCGAATCTTAGGCTGCGGAATTCGTGTTAACATATGTTCATATTTATGTGCATTAAAACAAAAATGTGGGTATTAATTGTAATCACTTGAAGACAAACAAAATTTACATTACATTTTAAAAAACAACTAAAAACTTATCATAGCACACACACATAAATCATAAAACTTAAAACACGTCAAATATGTAAAACAAATAATTATAAATAATATAACTTCTAAATCATTAGTTCAATACATCAAATAAATCTTGTTAATATTAAAATATCTTTAATAAGTTATGAAATATTTTTGTGACTGACGCAAAAATTTAAAAGTATTATACTTGTAGCGTCAGGATACTAAATAAAATAAATCTAAATCTAAACATATAATTTGTCGAGTTTTCCACGGGGTGCACAGGTTCTGGAGTCCGAATAGCGAGAAGATTCCGACAAGCAACGGAGACGGAAAACCTGTCCGGGTTCCTGCATCAAATCCTAGTGGGAACCGTTGGGCTTTCTCCTCATTTGAAACTGTAAGTCAAAGGGTTAACTGAAATTGAATGTCAAAGTGGCAACACCGGCAACTATCGAATTAAAATCCGGAAATATGATATAATCCCAAAAACGCCAGCGCAGGGAGGAGAAGGTGGCTAGAAGAAAGGGCAGCCACACTGGCCCACTTGGTCAAATAAAAGAGGTAAAGTCAACTGTATCAAGGCTCATTCCGTGTTCACCTGCCACGGGATCAACATCTTTCTTTCCCTTTTTTTTTTATTTATTTTACTTTTGCTTTTCATTTGAATTTGAATTTAATTTAATTATTATTTTGTGAGTGAGCGCTCTATGACAGATTCTACATCTCGGACAGGATTCAGATTCCTCATTGTCCACATTGCCTGAATCTTTATCGTCTCAAGGAGAGCGAACTCATATCTTTTTTTGAAGTACTTATTTCAGGCAATTTCTGTGGCACAGCAGGAATCATTCGGTGCGGCTTTCGTTTAAAAATAACTCTAGGCGCTACTGCAGCATTTTGCTTCCTCTTGACCGAGGGCTTTTTTTTATTTATTTATTTTTTTTTATTTATTTATTTCGATAATTAACTATTTTTTTCTGGATTCCCTTAAACGCGAGGGTCATCGCGTATGATGATCCGAACCGTCTTACAATCCCTAGCTCGATCTGTTTCCTCAGGGACTCGGGTAATGCATAATCCAAGTTTAGAACTGGCTTAGTGTAGCGCAGAGAATGCCTGACACGATCCGTAATGGCCTCGATTGAAACGATTGATTTTCTTTAGTACGTGACGATTTACTTTTTTCGGAACATTGAGCGGTTCCATTATGCCAAAAATAAGAATTTACGGAATATTTTATTTTACTTGCTACTATTTTACTTTATTTTAACGAAAAAGCCATCTGTTACCCACAGATGTTTGTGGAATGATTATTAATTTGAACAAAATACTTGATTTTCTATGACCGAAATATTTTATAAAGTATTGCAAAGGCTTTTACGGTTACGGAAAAAACTTCTGGGAATGTTAGCCAGAAACGTTTTTGAAAAGTTCGGAAATATTTTATTTTCTATTATTTTTGGCGAGTTGTGAGTTCAACCACCTCTGGCTGCTCCCGTCCCAGCTGCTGAGGGGACTCGAGGAATTCTTCGTGGGCAAAATATAGTGTGCAATAATGGAGCACATAAAAAAGGACAGAGAAAAATGAAAAAATCCAAAAACATTTCTGTACAATTTTTCAGTTTGCTTTGAAGAACTAAAATAATTTCAATAGAGAACTTTTCCTATGGAAAGTGAAAAGAGCATAAAAGTGTGATAAATTAATTACCGATTTTTTTTTACTGTACTATAACCTTTCTCGAGATTTTTTCCTCTACGGCTGCCCCTCATTTAATGCGTTTCTGACAGCCATCTGGTAGGCATTCATTTTATTTTACAATTCATAATTTACACAGTAAGCCTTAAAAACAAATGCCTGTTGAAATTAAAAAAAAGTTTGCACAATACTCGTACACGTGATTGATTTGATGGTCTCCAATTAAAATGTTAGGAAACGAAGAATTTATTTAAAATTTTTTTTTGGTAATTTTCTATTAAACGGGCCTCTTCCAAAAAATTAAAAATAAAAAAAAAACATAGATAGGGTGTGCTTCAACGTACATTTGGGTATAAAAATTATGTTGGGGACGCTTTTAGTTTAGTCACAATCCATCTTTAAAGTTTCGCCTAATTCCCATACAAAATGCGTAGCAAACACGCACACTGACAAATGATGAATACACAAAATTCAGTACAGTGGGCTGAGAAGCTGAAAATTTGTGTTAAATTGTGTTTAGCGTAAATACTTTATACGAGTATGTCGCCACTTTGCACACTTTGAATACATTTATGCGAGAAATATAAATAAACAAAAAGTTGACAACGTAAAATACGTAGTAATTAACTACTTTTCAATATAAAGACGTACATTTGAGTATACAAATTATAAGGAGAATTTTATAGTAAAGAGCGTACAGTTTGATAAGGTAAGAGAAGAGTATTGCTGTGATCATTAGGTCAGAGAGAACGTGAAATCGCGCGCGCGATTTCAATCACAGCTTTTGAAATGAAATAATAATAATAACTATAATAAATAAAAAGAAATTGATATAAAAAGTTAATTACTACGTATTTTACGTTGTCAAATTGTTGTTTTATTTATATTTCACGCATAAATGTATTCAAAGTGTGCAAAGTGTCGACATATATAGTATTTACGCTAAGCACAATTTGACAAACATTTTAAGCTTCACAGACCACTGTATTTTGTATGGGAATTAGGCTAAACTATAAAGATTTATTGTGACTAAACTAAGAGCGTCCCCAACATAATTTTTATACCCAAATGTACGTTAAAGCACCCCCTATCTATGTATTTTTTTTTAATTTTTTGGAAGGGGCCGAACTAACGGAAATTTACCGAAAACCCGACTTATTTTTATATTAGTAGATTAGATTATTATCTACCCCAAAACGTCAACAAGAAATTGATGTCGAATTATGCTGCAGGCAAAGATATATGTTAATAAAAGAGTTCTATATGTTTTTTAATCGTAGACAACAAAACATATGTAATTATATCCGGATGGTGTCATGTGAAAAGGAATTTCAAAATTTCAAATTTTCACCATCTTCTCATTGGTCACTTGTCACTAGCATCACCTTTGACGCTCGTACTTGCACCAGCAAATAGAAAAATATAACAAAAACCAAAATGAAGAAAAATAAGTAAATATGTAAGTTGCGTGTCTTCTGAGTAACTCCTACAGGCTGTCGAACACACCAAATATTCAATTCCCGTTCCGATGCCCGAGCCTTTAAATATACCGGCTTCAATTAAAAGGAGTCCAACAACATTGTAACAATTCTTTTTAAGTTTTTCTTTCGTTCTTGAACAACAATTTAAGGTTTTTTTCCAGGTTCTTCCCTCTTATTTTTCGAACCTCGCGCCGTTTTACTTTGGGGACGGCTTATAATAATTTGAATAATAATTTTAATCCATTGTAGTGTGAAAATATAAATATAATATAATATAAAATATAAAAATGGCCTTTATTTGGTCAGCAAGCCAATACTGGCCACACTGCTATCAAAGTAGGCTCTGCAATTTCTGTTGCCTTTCTGTTACCTTTGAATTTATTTGGGAATAAAGTCCCCGCTAAGACCTAATTAAGATAGTGTTTTTCAACAGAGCAAAGTTCAGTATTCAAAGCCGCAAGCACAACCAGAGACACCGCTGCAGATAGCAGTCCACGGAATATCGCGCCTCACCAATCATCTACCACAAGTATAAAGCAAACATGAACGCAAAAGACGTATTGGGCGATGCTGCACCAATATATAAGATGGTAGTTTCCTGGGAAAATCGACGTGCTGAGGAAGAAGAGCTGCGCAGGTGGGAAGGGGTTCCAGAGGCTCCGGCCCCGCCCACACTACGCCAGCTTAGCCTCGTGGCGGTTAACAAGTTACTAAACAGAGTGGCTCTCATAGCCTCATTCGAACCTCTACAAAAGCCGACGAGGTGGCGCAGCCTGTCGCCAAACTACCGCGTGCCTGAGACAAGGATTATATTGCACGGTAGAAACCGCGGCCCCTACACACGCGGCCCCTACTCGGAACATGAGTTGTGGGAAAGCGAGAAGGAGTGGCCCATGCGCAGCAAATCTGTCTAATAATGAGATCTTGAGATCTCTGGTCGTTGGACCTCTAAAGAGGGTAAGCTCTACGAAACAAATATTTCTTCCTTCCATTTATAAATATAGACATATTTATGGATATGCGGATTAGCAATATTACAGATCAATTAAAATGAATAAATTATAAATACATTCCATAAATAATATATGTACATATGTATGTATAAATAGGATAGGAAAATGGATAGAATAAATAAGATTAATAACCAAAATGCTTGACGACACCGCTTCCATACTGTTCGCCGATTTGTCACTTAAAATCCACTTCCTTTCACTTGTCACTTAAAAATTTGAATTTGCCGCTGTAAATAAAGTTACTCAAATACCATTTATGGTATTTTTATTTATTTTTTCAATGTAAAAAACGCTCTGGCTGTCCATAAACGCATTATTAATAGATAAAAATGTAACTTTATTTAGTTCGGCACCATGCTACTGATAAAATTAAATAAAATTCTAACCAAAATAGTTTGTTTATGGACAACGAGAGCGGTTTTTACATTGTACAAAATACCAAACGGTCACCCTGCACGCCTACCAGTAGGCGATGTTTTTAATATCGATATGTTGAAATATCGAAAAAGTAGTCTGTCGAATAATCGCATGAAAGCCTAAAAGAACAGATGTTTTTTGTTTGATTTCTATTGCCTGCCAAAAGTAAAATTCTCGAAAAATTGTAAGTTAATGTGAAAAATCAACGAGCCAGACCTAATTTTACTTGCTGAAGATTTATTCCAACGGAATCAACACACGTCAAATGAAGTCTAAGCTGTCAACACAAATGCAACGATCTGAGAAAACAATGTCGCAAGGAACTAAACAAAGCAAAGATCAGGATTCAAAGCCGGAGACACAACCAGAGACACAGCTGCACATGCTAATCCACGGAATATCGCGCCTCACCAACTCGCGCTTGTCCAGCGAGGAACTTGACATTTGCATCAAACTGCTGGAGGAGGGGGTTCATGCACAGGCGCTGGTCGAAATTATCGAGAATATCACGGTGCTCAAGGGAGGAGCACCGCAATTCAAAATATAATAAAAATTAATAAAATAATAACTGTAAACTCTTACATGCAAATATGCACATACATATGTATGCATGTATGTCTCGCCGGCGGGCAATCATTTGGAATCATTTAAAAACAGCTGTATTTTTTGTGGCTAGTGGTGACAAAGCCACAAAGCACATCGATAGGCTGTAAAACTAAATAAATCTAGTATTTTTCTAGCAATCGAATAAATAATATTCATTCTATTTGCAAAATATCGGTATATGGCTATTTTGATTAATTTTCGACAGCCCTAATGCAATATCTGGGCTGTGTAAAATTCTTGCCCTGCCGCTGGCTGTTCGCGAGCTTAGTGGCCAACTCTATAGCATCCGCTTCCACTATCACAAAGCAATTACCATCCATTGTGCCGAGCAGTTTGTGCAAGAGCAACCAGCCCTTCTTCGAGATCCAGAGGTCTGCTTCTAAGATGAGCGACAAGGCGGGTCAAGACGAATCCTCAGAAAGATCGGGAGCAGCGGCCGCGGAATCCTACCAAGCAGGAAGCAATTCGGTAGCCTTTGTGACCACGCCAGACCGAGAATCAGCCAAGAAGCTGGCCCGCAGCATCATTGAACGCCGCCTGGCCGCCTGCGTTAATATTGTGCCCCAGATCGAGTCCATCTATCTGTGGGAAGGCAAAGTCAACGAGGACAGCGAGGTTCTGTTGATGATTAAAACGCGTACAGAGCGTGTGGACGAATTAAGCAAGTTTGTCAGAGAGAATCACTCATACAGCGTCGCCGAAGTCATTTCGTTGCCCATCCAGAACGGCAATCTCCCGTATCTAAACTGGATCACACAGACAGTACCAGAGCTAGGGAGCAAAGACTAAACCAAATACATATGTCAAGAATTAACTGAGAATAAAAATTTGACTATTGCAGTCTATTTTTGTTTTTGAAAGCCACCGATAGTTTGAACATTCGATATTTTAAACGTTAAATTTTAGTAATTGTTTATACAATTGCGGCGTAGAGTAGGGGTGAAAAATTGAATTGAATTTAATTTTCCGGCAAATCAAAACCAAAACAAAAAACAGCTGTTTCCCTTCAAGAGAGTACTAAAAGGCACTTTTTCCTAGTAGAAACACCTTTTCTGCTTTTCGTGATTCTCGTGCGATAGTTGGGAAAAGCAACGTAGTGGAGAAATACCCTAAGTTAATATATAAACTATTCGATGTTTATTATTTTGAATTTTGATTTCTTTTTTATGCATCATATCAAGTTTACATAAATAAGTTAATGTTATACAATTTGTATATATAAGAAATAGCACATTAAAACTGTGTTTATATCCAAAATGCTGAACTGAATAACCACAACACTTTCTTTTTTACTTGGAACCAGTTTGCAACGACATGTATTAGCTCGGAACTAGTACAAACACACAGTGCCAGCTGCCTCACAAGGTGGCAACCCTACATCGATCAGCTGTGCGTGAGCAACGCCAACGCGAATGAATCGGTTTTTGCAGACACGGCGGTAAAACAAGGAGAGGCAACGGTTAAAAGGGCGAGCAGGACAAGCATACTTGGTCAACAACAGCATGTCCGACGACGAGGAGGCGGGCGTTCACCGCCTGGAGGGCACCAGCGGTCAGGAGATGCGTGGCGGCCTGGTAATCAGGAAGCCTAAGGACGTTTCCAAGGCGATGAGCTCCCCCAAAGTGCCACAAGTCTCACTCCTGGGCCTTGATAAGCTGGCGGCCAAGCGGCGCACCGAAAAGGAGAGGGCGGAGCGCCTAATCTCCTTTCAGGACACCGAGTTTGATGACGCCGGTGGCGGGAGTTCAACGCCTAGCGCCGTCGCCGCTGCTGGAAGCGGCGGAGGAGCAGGATCCAGTGAGTTCGCCTTCAAGAAGCCGGACACCAAGAGCTTCGAGAAACTAAGCCGGCAGCTGCGCGAGCACAAGGACGAGACGCCGTCGCACACGGGCGGTGTGTCGGAAAAAGCTCGCGAGCGTCTGCGGGAGCACATTCAACGGGACAAGCAGCGCGGCCGAAATACCAGCTCCTCGTCCGCCTTCTCCACCGACGAGGGCAGGGAGCGCGACAGACGTCGGGACAGGGACAGGGACAGGGACAGAGATCGCGATAGGCGCCGTCAAAGGGACAGAGACCGCGAAAGGGACCGCGATGATAGGCACCGCAGTCGCGATCGCGATCGCGATCGCTCCCTATCCGTTCGCAGTGTTCACACGCCCCGGGAGCCGGGCACTCCCGGCGGCAGCGGCGGCGTGTCAAACAGCTCTTGGGACGACGAGGATGGCGAGGACAGCCAGCGCAAGTCGGATTGGGATATGCCAACGCCACGACGACATGGCCACGGCTCCGGCGATTGGTCTGTGAGGAGCGGCAGCAGCCGACGCCGGCCGCAGCCGGATGACACGGCCCGTCCGACGCCGGCCCATCGCTATAACAATTGGGCCCATGACCGCAAACGCACTGGAGCCACGCCCTGGGGCGAGGATCCGGAGTCGCGAGACCTGTGGGAGGAGGAGCAGCGACGCCTGGACCGCGAATGGTACAACATCGACGAGGGCTACGACGACGAGAACAATCCGTTTGCCGGCGCCAGCTCCGAGTATTTCCGCAAGCGTGAGGAGCAGCTGGAGCAGAAGCGAACCAAGCGGATTAGCGCCCAGCAGCGGCAGAACAATAGGGACAACGAGCTGTGGGAACGGAATCGCATGCTCACCTCCGGCGTTGTCACCTCGATCAGCGTCAACGACGACTTCGATGAGGAGGCCTTGGAGCGAGTGCATCTGCTGGTGCATCACATCATCCCACCGTTTCTCGACGGACGCATCGTGTTCACCAAGCAGCCAGAGCCGGTGGTTCCCGTCAAGGATCCCACCTCCGATATGGCCCTGTTGGCGCGCAAGGGCAGCGCCCTGGTGCGCACATATCGGGAGCAAAAGGAGCGCCGCAAGGCCCAGAAGAAGCACTGGGAGCTGAGCGGCACCAAGCTGGGCAACATAATGGGTGTGCAGAAGGCGCAGGACGACGAGGATGCGCGCTTCGACAAGAGCAACGATACGGCCGACTATCGCAAGGACCAGAAGTTTGCCGACCACATGCGCGACCAGGACACGGGCGGCAAGAGTGATTTTTCGCGCAAGAAAACGATTTCGGAACAGCGACGCTTCCTCCCCGTCTTCGCCTCGCGCCAGGAGCTGCTCAACGTGATCCGCGAGAACTCGGTCATCATCATTGTGGGCGAGACGGGCAGCGGCAAGACCACGCAGCTAACCCAGTATCTGCACGAGGACGGCTACAGCAAGCGGGGCATGATCGGGTGCACACAGCCGCGTCGCGTGGCGGCCATGTCGGTGGCCAAGCGTGTCTCCGACGAGATGGACACGCAGCTAGGTAGGCACCAAAGCTCTCTCGCTTTCTTTTGTTCTAATATTTAATCTTGTTTTTATTTTTTAGGCGAGGATGTGGGCTATGCCATCCGCTTTGAAGACTGCACCTCGGAACGCACGGTCATTAAGTACATGACGGACGGCATCCTGTTGCGTGAGAGTCTCCGCGACCCGGAGCTGGACAGCTACTCGGCGATCATCATGGACGAGGCCCACGAACGGTCGCTGTCCACGGATGTGCTCTTCGGATTGCTGCGCGAGGTGAGTTGTTGGAGAGTCAACCTCTTTCCCCTTTTTTTTTATATTTTTCTTTTAAATTTCTTTGCATTCCCATGGTAAATGCGTAGTTCTTGCTTTGAAAAAAAATAACTGTATAGATAAGGAGCTATCATTAGCTTGCATTCCAATCGTAAATGAGTTTTTGGTCAAACTAAAAAGGCAAAAATTAATTATTTAAGGCAAAGGAGAGGCAAGCCGAAGTAAGGGTATAACCCTTACAGTTTAATTTAGTTTTAGTTAGTATATATTATATAGTATATTATATATTATAGCAACTGTAGGATATGCCTTTTGAAAAGGATTAAAGTATGCAAAGTACATATGCATAGCATAAATTTATCCTAAACAAATGAGGTAGCAATTCCTTCACAAAAGCGTTACTTTTATGCAGCATTACTTATATGCAGAGGCAGACGAAGCCCTGACTCGAAAGTCAGCTAATTTCTCTACCCAGCCTCTGTCGTCACACGCACAGTATGCATAGAATGTAAACAAAGCACCAGATCGGTGAAATTGTAATTTTTAGACTAGAATCAAACCTTTTTCTATTATAACTTCGTGTAAACCGAGAATGTATGTAACAGGCAGAAGAAGCCAGCATCACCAGCCGAGTCGATCTAGCCTTGTCCGTCTGTCCGTCCGAGTGTTCGTATGAGTCAACAGATATCAGAGACTATAAGAGCTAGATCTACCAAGTTTACAGACAAGATTTTAATTTGTTACACGCAGATCAAGTTTGTTTTAAAAATTACCACGCCCACTACCACTCTCAAAATTATACAAAACGTATAACTAAGCGTAGGTCGTGTTTTTTTTATTTAAAATTTAAATAGATATATTTCATATCATATCATATCATATCAGCTCTAATAATTTGAATAAAATCGGATGATAAACAAGCTAGTTGTTAAACAATAAAGTTTCTGTGTATGCTTTTTATTCTGCTCCGTTGACAGCACCAATGCGTGCTGCTCAACATGTTCCTATCAACATTTGTCTTTATTTCTCACCATTTTCTTTTAATTTCTTTGGTTACCGGGTATCTAACAGCCCCTTTCCCTCGACTTTAGCTTTCATACTTGTTTTAAGTTAAATAACTATTTTTATTCAATACTAGATATGTTTTGTTCTCATATCTAGCCATTTCGCTCCGTTTATTACTTACACAAATGCAATTTCAACTCCAAAAACATTGTATTACCTGACCACTAATGGTTCGAAAAGGATCTTAAATTAATCGATTAATTGATCGATTAATTAACATGATAATTAAAGATTACTTACCGATGTTTTGCGCCCTTATTAACACATTAAAAACCATTAGATGCTGTTTGCTTGTTAAACATTTAATATTTAATATCAATATAAAGAATTTTACAAACGTTTTACATATTCAATTTTGTGTCACATTGTCGAAATGTATATATATATATATTTAGAGGCTATAGAGGCTATACATATAAATAGTTTATACATTTTACAAAGACTTAAACTTAAAAAGTAAGCAATAATATATGTTGTATGTATTTGTATAGCTTTCGAACTGCTGTTCATTTTACTGTTTTGTAAATTGTTCTCTCCGCACATCCTCTTCAAATGGGCATCTGAGAGAGTCCGTAATGCGTCTGAGTCAGAGTCGTCCTGGTCTCCAGTTAACGTATATAGATAGTGTATATTATATAGAGAGTTAATTATACACAACGAAACATTTCGAATGTTTGATTGTTATTACAATGCTTAAGAGTAGTGCTTGCTACGTAGAGTTCTTAATTGATTTACGCTTAAACAACAATAATAAAAAACAACTTAAAAATTGCTTTGCATGTGTGTTTGCTTTGCCATTTTTGGCCATTCACAATGTCTCTAAGTACATGTGTATAATGTATACACATTGTACGTACATATCTCATAAAAAGGTCAACAAAAAATGATTTGACAAAAAAAGAAAAAAAAAAAAAACAGAAAACAAATATTTTATATAAGTCTTTTCGAATTTCTCACAGTGTGTGTGTGTGTGTGTCTCTCATTCTCTCATTCTGTGTCATATACATATATAGATGCACAATTATAAATACAAAAGTATTTAATACATATATTGTAGCTTGAGTTGCAACAGCTCTACAATCATGGGCGGGACTGTAATGAGTGTGTGTTTATGTGGTGTGTGCGTGTGTGTGTTGCATGCCATGTTTTCTTTTACTTTGCTCTACTTTTTGCTTCATTTTATATTTATTTTTAATACTGCCAAAAAAAAAGAGAAAGAAAGAAAACCTTCGTTAATTCTCGCTGGGTTTATTATTATTTGTATGTACTTGAAGTTTGGGTTTTTTCCACACACACAACCCTTTTGGCGCGCTCTTAATCCATAAATTATCTTATCATCTGAATTTACGCTTTAATACTCTTCTGGGTCTGTCGTTCTTGTTGTTTTTGTTGAATTCTTCTTTGATAAATTGCAAATATCAAGTCTTCAAGTTATTATTATTATTATTAAGTTTATTTAGCTTGTGCCAATTTTTTTGGTTTATTATGATTATTGAGCACCAACAACATGCCCGCATTCATGCCAACGCTGCCCCACTTCACGCACTCCGACATCTGCAAGATAGATTCACCGTGTAAGACACATGGCACACTCAGGGAATACGTACGTCTCTTAGGTTGCAATCAAAGGCGGAACACTGCCGGCATACATAGGTAGAAGTGCAATTATAGCCATGGCCATATTTATATGATCTCTTTTAAACCGCGACTCAAAATGTGGCAAAAAAAAATAGAAAAATGGGAAATTCTGATGGGCAGGAGGCGGGTCTGTTTCACTGTTCCAATTCGGCAAGAACTTCATATTTTGGCAATAAATATACATCACATAAATATCAAATATATATCAATAAATCTGATTTCTGTATATAAAGTTGGCTAAAATTACTAATAATAAAAATAAGCTACAAGAAAAATATAGTTCTAAATTTATATTAAATTTATCTTTAGATTTATAGAATACAAAACCAAAAGCTACATTTTTTCCAACTTCGTATGAACAAAGCAATTATAAATTTAAGAAAAAACCTTTCGCAAAATCGACTTGGAAAAATTAAACAGGACCAGAGGCCGCCTTCTATTCATTATATCAGCAAAAGTTGCCCAATTATTTCTGCAAGTCTCACATAAATAAATGTACATCTATGCAAAATGTAATGTACATTTTTCCAACTTCGTATGAACAAAGTAATTATAAATATAAGAAAAACCCTTTCGCAAAATCTTCTATCCTTCCGAATTGGAAAAATGAAAAATTAATCAGGATCAGGCCGCCTTCTATTCATTATATCAGCAATAGTTGCCCAATAATAACCGCAAGTCTCACATAAATAAATGTACATCTATACAAAATGTAATATGCTTTCGGTACCATCATTATTGATGATTGTGATGATCGGGGGAGATATAGGGATGCTGCGAGGGGATGCATATTCGGTTAATTTTGTGATGGAACTTCCATTGGGGTTAACATCTACATACATACATAACCTCCTCCTTTTTTTTGTTGTTTTTTAAAATATATATATGAGCAAAAAGCAAGAGCAAAGAAGAAAGCATGAGTTATAATCAGTGGTTGTGCATGAGGGTTATAAATAAAGCCATACAGTCAAATGGCAATGGTTCTTCGTTCTCTGGTTAAACCTCTGAATCGTTTTCTTTTTCTCTCTTTTTTTTTTTTTTTGTGCATGCGTAGGTCTGAGAGTTTGATGTGAGTTTTATGTTTATACATTGTTTCAAGTGTTGTTTTTTGGATGCTGCGCAACTATAACAATCAATATACATATGTGGGTGAATGGTTGGGGGGTTGCAGGAGGTGGGAAGGGGGTTGAGGATGGGAGGATTGGTCTCCGAATCGGCGATTAATTTAAATATATTTTTGCTCTTTCGCGCTGCTTGGCTCCGCCGCCGCTTATTAATTGATCAGGTGCAGTAGCACATGATTGGCACTCGTCGTTACCTGTCGCTTCCGCAGATCCTGCTGACGACTCCCGTACCGACACCAGTAGACGAAGTGCTTGTTGTTGTTCCACAAACTCTGTTTGGCCTTGCGCGCCACCGACACCTATGAATGTATGGCAAATATGTATACTTATAGTTGATGAATAACAGGTCTAGGTCTTAACATACAAGTCAAGAGAGAGAGAGAGGTTTCTCTAAGGGAATCTGATATTGTAGATATTAAATATTATTATGAACTCTGGCATAATCATTTACCTTGAATATCGATTCTATATGAGGGAAAGAAAGCTTATGGATAATATGTTCCAATATATTTATCATAATATATCTCACCTGATTACGTATATCCTTCTCGTTGTGCGGTACCTTCTCCTTGTCGGCGAAATTATTGATGCGCAACTCCCAGCCATGGCTCCATATATCGGCAAGTGACATTTTGATTAATTTATATGTCCCATTCTCGCGTATTTTCACAGAAAATATCTCAATAGTTTCGGGCTTGGGTTTATTGTCTGCAAATAGAATCGGTGAGAGGCTTCAATTAGAAATAAGTCTCGTTTGCCTGCAGTTCAATTCAAGCAATTTAGTGCCGGAAGCACCAGCACAGGCAGGTGCTGGACCCTTAATATCTATTCTATCTCAATTGGTTTTGATTTTCGATTAACGATCGACAGATTTCTAGAAGCAATGACGTTAGAAGCTACAAGCATTCCTGTAGAGGAATGTTTCACGTTTATTAGAAAGCAGGGATGGGCACTTAGTGGCTCATTCGGCTCCCAGAGTTTTTTTTAGCTCAGCTTTGAGCTAGTTTTTGTTCTAGGTTTTTATCTATGCTATAAAGTATATTACCACAGATAAACCGATACATAATATACATTTTTTATGGTATTTGTATGGTATTTGCTATCAGACACATATTTCTCTCTGTTATACTCATCTTTATTGCAATATAATCAATCACTATTGATAGTAAACTTCAGTTTCCGTGGGGTAAGGGGTTAGGGCGCAAGGGATTGTCCTACGTGACATCGGGGCATACCAGAAATCGGTTTCATAAGAACGCAGGCGCATTGCGCAGTGCGATTCCCCTGCTAGGGTGCGGGGGTGTGGTACTCGGGGTAATCTAACAAGTGCTGGTAATTTACCATAGGACAACAATCAGTGACTGACTAGTGAACAAAGTAGCGTGGAAAGCGATTAACCGGAATGCCGGAATGCAGCGTTTTATCGATTGCACGGACCCTCACTCATGCCTCCCTAAGTTGTGTCCACACACAGCGAATTATGACATATCTTTTTCTATGTATTTGCATTAAATACTTAAATTTTGGTATCTTTTTCTATGTATTTGCATTAAATACTTACATTTTGGTATCTTTTTCTATGTATTTGCATTAAATACTCCAATTTGGGTTTAATTTTTGCAAATTGATTTGAATTTAAAATTTTTAAAATAAAAATCCCAACAGATTATAATAAAATTGTGAGATCAGAACACTAATTTTTGTTTGGAGATCGTCTTTACCTTAAAAGATACAATATCTGTATAGTGACCAATGATATAGGACTTTTTTCTTTAATGTTGTTGAATTTTTTGTTCTTTTCTTCATGTAATTCATTAAAAAGATTTATTGAAAAAGCTGGCTTTAGATTTCCCAATTCGTCTCGTGATCGTGGGCTTTTTTTTTTTCTTAGGAACAAATATTTGTATACAATCTCTCCCAGTGCAGAAAAGCTCCATTTCCATTATCACGAATATTTACACACATACGCTAATTTCCTCACACGAATCGGATTGATATCATAATTGCACTAAGGCACGGTACTCATTAATGACTCAAAAGGCCTTATCATCAGGTAATATCAAGCATGTGTGTGTCCCTAGTTACTCATTTTGAAATATTCAGATAATAAATCAATGATGGAATCATATTTAATGGATTAATTCAATGCAATGTCATGGTCTTTATTTTAAATGCTGACTTATTATGATAATGTACTATTACATTATGGAAAATGAGCTTAACTGGCTTTCTCAATGTCTGGTTAAGGTTAAGTCGCATGTTAAATGCATGTTAAATGCTGACTTATTATGCTAATGTATTATTACATTATGGAAAATGAGCTTAACTGGCTTTCTCAATATCTGGTTAAGATTAAGTCGCATTTTAAATTCAAGAAAAGCATTTCTCAGTTTCTTATAATCAAAAAATTAAAAAAGAGCACCTCTCTGTGTGGCCACTGCTGTGGTTTACGTTCACAAACTACATAGCATGGTGGGTTATTGGCCAGTACAAGCAATGCAACAACTGTGTGGGCGTGGTGAGTATGCAAACATGCAGTGCAGTGGCACACTCGCAGAGAGCGGCCAGCAACACACACATGCAATGCGGCGAAATCCCGGCAGAGAGCTGGGTCTTCAAGTTTTCTTTAAATCCACCTCTCGCCCAGTCTCTTGCCGTCCAACCAAGCTTTAGCTTAGCGCTTCCCTTAGCCACTGTACCACCCACTCATTACCAGGCTACCCGATACTCTACTCGTCAAAGAAAAGGATTTATTGGTTTCGAGCAAGTTTGCATTCGACAAATAAGAATACTATGGTCTTTTAGTTTTCACTTTAGTAAGCTAGCGAATTGAGTCGCGCCTATTTGTAAGAAATCACAAATTTATCCATGTGCTAAAGTGTGCTAAAGTGTGCTAAAGTGTGCTAAATTCGTGTCCAGCCCAAATTGTAGGTGCTTCCATGTAAGGGGTTGTCAAACAAGAAAGGCTAAAGCAAGGACGACGAAATTAATGGTGCACCTTCCCCAATATGTGACAGACAACCACCAAAAAGTTGGGTACCAAAAAAATGCCAGGAATCGGAAATAATTACAGTTAAGGTTAAGCAAAACATGGTGTGCTAAATTCGTGACTGTATATGCATGTGTATGTATCAAACATTTTCTAGCATACTTTTAGACAACTTTTAAAGTGATTTCAAAACCCTAGTGATCTCAGACACACCCCCATATAGCAATAAACAAAAGTAGATTAGTATAGTTGAATATATACACTGTATATGTATGTAATGCGTAAGATCTACAAGATATTTTCACTGGCTCTCATCATTACTTTTACTTTGACCCCAGGTGAAAGGTGAAGCTAGCTTCTTAGTGCATTGCGTGCAAAACTCTGGAAGGTTGTAGCAACTTTTCGGGGCGGCATTGTGAATGGTTTCTGCTCTGCAAACTGCGCTGGCAGCAGCGCACTTGATAAGCAGGTTGTTGTTGGACTTGGTCTTGTTCTTGTTGGATTTTCGATAAGATAAAAGCACTGCCCTTGTGTACACATATACATATAAATATATATACTATATATAATACACTCCCAGTTGGGTTGTTTGTTTATTGAATGACATTTTAGAATTCTGCTGGTTCGCCAAAAGAGATTAGTTTAATTGCCCCTCTGACGTCTAGAGTTGTGATTAATCATCAGCATTTAAGCTATTGGCGAAATTCTCCGGTGAATTTCAGCATCTGAGACTCTTGTTCAGTAAGATCTCATTAATGAAGTTATAGGAAGTTTAAACAAAACAAAAAGGTTTTAGAACAGTTTAAGGGAATTAGATATAATAAGATATATATCTTTAATGAAATCTCTAGGAAAGCCTTAGTGTAACAGCTTTTCTTTTAATCATTGTTTGACCTATATTTGCAATAGTTTCCTTAGGGTAGCAATAGCTCTAACTATCTCAAAAGATAACACGGAAGATTAAGCAAGTCAATGGCATAAAAAATTCCATTAATAAAAATTAATTTCTATTAATAATTAAATATATTGTTTCGCAAAAAGATTATCTGGAATATTTTGCAATATATGTATGCCCTTAATAATAATATATTGAAGGATTACCACAAATGGAATAAATAAATAAACATAAATAATAATAAAGGCTGAAGAATTATGTGAGAGGCTTTTATAATTTAAGGCATGTAAGATACTACAAATAATATAGTTCGTGCATGTTTTTAGTAAACCTATATTGTATACCCTGGATAGGTTGGCTCTTTCAGTTCCTCTTTCAATTCCCTCAGCGCCCTTTTTGGTTTGATTCCACCTGATCGTCGTGAATGAGCTTACAATAAACAACAAGTTGTTGATTACACCAGCAAAAAATACACATTGCCGGCGCGAACCGACATCGCTTGAATATAAAAATATACAAAATGCAACCTAGTCTGACGTCGTCGACGCTTGAAACCACAGTCTTTCGTGATGAAATGGCTAAAGAAACTGATCATTTCAATGCTTTGTTTCCAGTGTACCCATTATCGTTTAGCTTTACTCGCAAATTCTGTCTAGCTCATGATTTTTAGCCTAAAAGTTAAAGGAAACACTTTGTAGGCATTGTAGGACATTTTGTTTATACATCTGCACATGATACTTTGTGTAAAACTTTGTAAAATGAATACAACTACTGCCAACAAAACTTCGAGAACCTTCTCTTCAGAGCTCTAGAACCAGTTATTTAAAAAAGCTCTCACATTAAGTTTTGAACTGCACCTTTAAAGACCTTTACCTAATGGGAGGTATATAAACCTAAAAATCGTATTATATTTGAAATAGACATGACTAGGTCGACTCTGCTGTTGATGTTAAATAAATCCCTACGAATTGTGGCAATCCTCTTAACCTTTACTAGGATTCTGAAGAGGTTTCGTTGCTCCAGCACTCACCTTTGGCCAATTTGCAGAGAACAATGCCATACCAGGAGGCCACTGGTGTCTCGTTCTCGTCCTGAGTCTCGAGGAAGCTGCTTCCGTTGCGCGTCATGACCAGCAGCGGCGTTGGTCGGTGCGGCGCGCAGTCCAGCTCCAGGGAATCGACGCCGTCCGAGGAGGCGTCATCGGTGGAGGAGGCGACCATTGCTGCAGCTGCTGCTGCGGCAGCCGCCGCCTCTGCTGCGGAGCTGCTGCGTATTTCGACAATGAAACCACATTCGACGACGGCGCAGAAGATGCGCTGCTCCGCCTGCTTAAACCACTTGGATTCGCGCAGTTTCTGGACGGCGACGCTGCTGCCGAAGGTGGCGCCGACCACGCCGGGCTTTTGGGCGGTGTGCGGTGCCAGGGGGTGGAGGCGATGGAGCTGCTGTTGCTGCAGCGGCGGCGGCCAGTTGGAGGTGGGCGAGCTGGGCGCCGACTGTGAGTAGCCCCCGCCGCCGGCAGGTTGGGCTGCTGCCGGCTGGTTGTTGTGGTTGTTGTGACCCTGCAGTGGCCACCACTTGAGCGAGCTGACAAAGCTGTTGGAACGGTTCATCAGTCTGTGTGCGTTCGTGCGTGCTTGTGTGTGTGGCTGTGGGTGTCTGTACAAGGAAGGCGCCCAAACTTTCACTCGGGAAAAAAAATAAATCGAAATGGGAAATCGAAATGCACTTTTCCGCGCGTTTTTCTTCGTGTCCTTTCCTCTCACTTCGCACTCGCCACACTCGCTACTGGCTCGCTCTGTTTATTTACTTAACTCGGTTCAACTCAATTCAACTCAACTCCACTCTCTGCCACGCTTCGTTCCAGTTTTGGTTTATATCACTGTTTTGTGTTTCGAAGTTAAAATACGAGTTATTGCCCTGGCTTTTCGTGATATTCGCTGCTTCGCTGTTTTCGCCGTATTCGCTCGTCGCTTTCTGGCTTTTTGCTGCGAGCGTTGGGCTTTTATATGCCCATCCTCAGTGCTGCCAACTTGGCTAGCCAGATTAGGCTAGCACTGCTGTTATGTAGGTTATTTCATAAAATGAAAATGTTATTTTTATTATTATTTTATTATTATTACATGGGCCTTGTAGCCAGATTAGGCTAGCACTGCTGTTATGTAGGTTATTTCATAAAATGAAAATTTTATTTTCTTACTATTTTAAATAATTAAATGCTTAAACAGTTTTTGTAAGTCATATGTTTGAAATGCATTAAGCTGTCATCCGTTTGTCTTTTTAAATTAATTACTCAAATGGTATTTTCCTCAGTAATTTTCGGGTATTTTCCCAACATCCGTTCGCGGTCCCAGTGTTACCATATATGTATCTACATTCACATTAAATGATTGCGATGCAAGGAAGATCCCATATATGAAAATAGCATTCAAAAAGACTTAACTAATCGAACAAAAGCTTTTTGTAATATCACTTACTTGGAAGTACAAAAGAAATACAAAATTGAGGTATTTAAAATCCCAAATAAGTGAATTCACCAGATTGGTACCGTGAAAAATACCTAAACACCGACTAGGTTTAAGTTAATCAAGATTTATACACTTTACTTATCAGAATTTAAATTTACTACATACATTAAAGATAAAGATAAAGATAAAGTGTATAAATACATATCTAATGTAAGTAGTAAATTTAAATTCTGATACGTAAAGTGTATAAATCTTGATATTTAAAATGTAACGCCTAATTTAATTTGCTATTTATTAAGAAATCCAGCTATTTTTTTTGGCTATTTTGGTTGGTGCTTTATTTGACGACAGCTATCGATGGCAGCACTGGCCATATAACGAGAGAGACACGAAGCCCGAGAGAGATAGAGTGCGAGACACCGAAAGAGAACTCGTTTTGAAGCAAAATAATGAAAACCTCTCAATTGGCGCTCTTCTAAGGTGGTGAATTTAGTGGTGGTGGTGGGTTTAGCATTCCGTTATGCTGTGTTGCCCACTGCTTCTGCCCCCCTGCGCAGGGTGGTGATAATTGCAGTCAAAAGTTTGAAAAAACAGAGAAGGAAACCCCACTAGGCCGTCGTCTGCATTATGTTTGGAGCTTTGGTGTATTTATTTCTGCAAGTCCAGTAGAAATTCAAGCACCATGCACATGTACATGCATAGGTACATGACAATGCATTATTAGAATTAAGTATAAAGTCTTAATTTAAAGCATGATACAAAATAACTATGCTTCTGTTAGGTTAGATTAAACCAAATATTCACTAGTTAATGTAATCTTACATAAGATCTCTAAAGAGTTCACATAGAAAAGGCTAATTTGGGTTTATTATACCCTTGCAGAGGGTAGCTTTCTTTCTCGTTTTTATTTTCAACTAACTTTCCGACCCGTAAAGCTTAAAGCTATTCTGAATGACATCTGGATAATATTATATTTGATTTATTTACTTTTGCAAAATTCTTAAAAGATAAATAAGGTTTCCTCCCACATCTGAGTTGGTTTTAATCTGTGAATCTAATTTAAAGGTAATGCTCAAATTTAATACTGAGAATCAAGTTACTTAATCTATGACGGTGAAAAGTAACACATAGCCCTTGCAAATTGATTGATGTGTGTGGGAGTATATTGGTTAATGGTTTGTTGTTTTCGATTCGTTTGGGGTTATTAGCAGATCCCGAGTCGCCGGTTGCCATTGCTGTCGGTGTCATGTGATACCCACATGCCAACATGTTGTGAACTTTTTTATTTGATCGAATGTTATATTTTGCATTTCTGCAGTTCGGGTTGATACTTTTATTACCTTTATTAATTCGTAATATCAGGTCATGACTGACATGCAAATATCATATGCAATGATTTTATGGTCGGGTATTCTGCTTTGGGGATCTAGTCTATTGCTCGGTATTGTGTTTTTCCACAATAGCTTTCTTTAATCTTTTAGTTTTCTCGATCTTGTGATAAAATTAGCTGTAAGGTTGCTGATTAGAGGAACTGCGCGAAATGATTGATACAAAGATTCAGAATTTCGGACTGCCTAAAAATAAATTTGTGTGCCTTGCAAAATGGAACCATGGCTGATTTCTATATTTAAAGCAATATAAGATAATTTATTGCTGTATCAAATTGCCTCTGACGATACCCACATCCAAAAATGTAGGTCAAATAGAACCATCGATTGTCGATTTTTAGAATTAACGATAGTAGCCAAATTTTTCCAGTGTGTTTTTTTTTTTTTTTTTTTTTTTTAGCTTGCTGATTCTTTGTACATTTGCTCACTTCAGACACTTTGCTGGTCGGAAAATGTCTTTTGCGTATCTCCTACCTACTCCTTCTTTCACGCTTTGCCTGCAATGTATATACAAAGCAGCAAGAACCTAAAGCAAAATACTGATCTGTTCAGAGAGAGATTAGAGCCTAGCTAGTCTAGAAACTAAAGACTTCTACCAGCGTGCCTAATTAGAAACTAGGTCAATTATTTGCAAATTATTGTTTGTTAATGGTATTATTAATCGTCACAAAATTTGACATCAGAAGGTGCCATCGTCACTTTAATCTCACCTCGTTAAGAGGTGTTTTTGTTTGATACATAAATTTTGATAAAATATAAACTTCAGAAAGTGTAGCCGTTATCACAACCTGCTAATAACCAAGCAAATCGAAAACAACAATAAACTCTCACATCAATCGCATCAATCAATTCGTCGCGAAAACAAAAGATTGTTATTTTTACATAGATTATGTATAGTAATAAGTATATTCTTGCAGGGAGTATACTTAATTTCGATCAGAAGTTTGAAACGCAGTGAAGAAGACTTTCCCAACCCTATAGCGACCAACGACCGAGTCGATTTAGCCATGTCAGTCTGTCCGCAACTACAAAACTAGTTACTAACGAGAAAGAAAGCTAACTTCGATAAACCGAAGTTTATATACCCTTGCAGTCTGCAATTGGATCATTGAAAATCTAACCATTTTAGTAATGTTGAAAAAACATCGAATTTTGTACATTTTACATTTTACATGTAGAATTTTACATTTTCATATAAATAGACCGATCGCTACTATGGCAGCTATATGATATAGTAATCCGATCTTAATGAAATTAAAACCGTAATTCTAGAACCATAAAAAACTGATATATCTCAAAATTTATAGAAATACGTTGCAAAACAGAGAAGTTAAAATTTTTTTAACATTAATTTCGCCATCATTCCTATGGCAGCTAAAGAATATAGTAGTCCGATTTCGGCCGTTCCGACATATTAACTGCGTGCTAAAAAAATAAGGCAATGCTGAAAATTTCAGCTTGAAAGTTCAAAAAAGAGACTAGTTCGCGTAGAAACCGACAGACGGACAGACGGACATGATAGATCGACTCGGCTGGTGATGCTGAACAAGAATATATATACTTTATGGGGTCGGAGATGCCTCCTTCACTGGTCAAAATTATAATACCCTCTGCAAGGGTATAATAATATAATAATAAGGTCCGGAAAGTGCATTCAATTATAAGAGTCACTTATGTAATTAGAGGGTATAAACCCTTACATTATTTTTCCCATTTACGGGATGCCAATTAGTCTTGCTGTCTGTTCTCACTTTTTTAATCGCCACTGTACTGTATTAATGTTTGTGTGTTCATATTTTGGACGGAGGTATGGGGAACAGTGGTGGACCGTTGACTGGCCTGGCCTGGCTTGGCTTGGCTGCTAATTAGACGCTCAGAACATCTCGCCGAAAGCCAACAAATAACAACAATGCAAAAGCTCTTTTTCTCCACACCCTCTGCCTCTTCTCCTCCTTGTCTTCTTTCCGCGACGTTTTCCGCCGGTACCCAAGGTTAGGGACTATAAATAAATATGGAGAAAAATCAACAACAACAACAACAATAACAACAACAAAGTCAATAAACAACAACAACGAGTTGCAAAAAAATCTATTTTTAGCTGACAGAGCAGCGAATCGGAATAGGCGACTGTAAATATAGTAAATGAAAAACTAGGCACTAAAAATAAAACGTAAATAATGTATGTGTGTGTGTGTCTAGTCTTTCAAGTCGAACTTAAAACGATCTTCAATGTATTGTACTCTTATACTTAGAGGGTTTTATAATTTCAGTCAGAACCTTGCAAGGCAGTGGGGGAGATTTCTGTTATGTGCTGTTATTGTACGTGTGCCGGCAGAGGCCCTGCAGAAAAAATTAGCTAACCCTCGGTATAGGGCCGTGCGGTAGTGCTGGCAAAACATCGGAGCACTATCGATAATATCGATTTTTTAAACTTTTTTGAAAACCATCGATTGCTTGTCGCACTATCGATGTTTTGATTAGACCGATAAGACTGTTTTAGAAAGATAAAGTAGTCTTCTTTATATTGCCGTACTTTATATTGTACTACTTTATGTACATACATACATACATACATATACAACATTTTGCGATTAATTTGAAATCAATAATATTTCGTTGCATACTTATCGACACCTTTTTAATTGTTTCGAATCTGCGACATCTCTGAAATGTATGTAGAAAAACTATTGTCCAGAGTCCCGACCACAAAATACCCGGTCTCATATGCAATGCTTTTCGGACTCTTCTGACCTTATTATTTATTACAAATTAGTTTAAACAGACACGTGCCATCTATCTATATAAATATCTAGAAAATGATCACAATAAGAAATATTTAAGAAACAAAATATAAAAGGGAATATAAACGAAAAGGTTGGTTGAAGCAATACGGAGTCGGAATCGGAATCGGAACCAGGGGTGGTGATGTCGATGTCTGTGAGGTCTGAATGAAGCGCAAAGTCTGGATATTACCAGATATCGAAAACACTTGCCCTGCTGGTAAATGCGTAGAGCAAAGCCTTTAAGTTCCAAAAGAAAATAAACGAGTTTCGTTGCCACAGGTGCCGACACTCCGATACCACTGGCACTCCGCATGCAAATATGAACTCGTACGAGTACGAGTACCAGTACTACTTACATATACGAGTATCAAGATACTGAATAAGCAAGTGGACTATCAGCTAGATGGATAGATTCCATTTGTCACCGTTCTAAGCGCAAACTTAGCGGAGTGACACTTTTATTTATTTATATTCGTCTTTCCGTTTTTCCATTTTTCCATTTTTCCTCTTTATTAATTTATGCAACCCGAATCAAAAGCCCCGTAGAATTGCACTTGAATAAAGGTACAAATAAAAATACTGCTGGTGGCTCAGGTGGCTATTTGTTGTTCTCTATTTAGTAAACACAACAAGAGAGGCGGCGACAATAATAAACAAAGCAGGCAGCGAAAACTAAATGGTTCTTAAATGCCCTTCCAATATAAATACTGATACAGAGGGGGAGATTTCTGTTATGTGCATATTGTGCGTATGCCGGCAGAGGCCCGTACATTTGTACATCCCAATTTTAATTGGTTTTTCTTTGATCTATTTTGCTTTAGTATGTTAAATCTTTGGAGGTAAGAGAAATACTAAAAAGTTATAAGAGCAAACAATTTAAAGGTTTCTCCAAAGCTAGTATCGAACCCCTTAGCCCCTGTGCCTCTGCCAGCAGCCGACGGCGCTGTCAGCATTCTTTGGGCGGCTATTTTTAGACATTTCTATAGTCATGCAAACGAGACGACACGAGCACAAAAACAAGGCAAAAAAAAAGAATATAAATAATAAATTAAAACAAATAAACATATGCACAAGTTTGTTTGCCCCCTTTATCGTGGTGGTTCTGAACTACAGTGACGTGAGTGACGTGAATTAAATGTCCATAAAACACATTTAAAAATTTTTAAACCAAAATATGTATTTTGTTTTCAGTGTAATTGCATATGTAAACATTTACGGTGTATTGATTACGGCAGAATTATCAAATTTAAATAAAAAGTATGTATGTTTGTATGCACAAAGCATGAGGTCGGTGTCTGATGACACCCATGGGCTAAAAAGTTCTTATTCTGTCACGTTCGCGATCCTGTAAGTACCCCGATATGTACAATGCTATTACAATGTTGTGTTTGAGCTTACTCGACTGTAGCTTTCTTACTTGTTTTTGCTAAAAGAAAACAAATAAGAAAGCTACAGTCGATTGTGCTCGACTGTGAGATACCCGGTACCTAAACGTTTGCGCTTCACACTAAAAGGCAATTTAAAATTGTACATACATTATAATAGTCTACTTCGATACTTCTTAAAATAAATCGCCTCTCGAATTAGCTCCCGACCTAAACAATTTAATGTCATACTTAAATATGAATGATACACTTTATTGGAACACATTAAAACCCGTTCGATCGGCGTCAAAAAATGAATTGTTAATTTTTGTCATTTCTTGCTATATTCTTTTGTCATTTCTTCTGCAGTTGGCGCCATTATATCGCACGGCCAAGGCTCGAATGCGCCACCTGTCGGCTACAGCTTGCAACAGCAGTGCCTTAGGGCGGTGTGTTAAGATTCTAACCTTATTGCTAATATCTCGCATGTTTATCATCAGATTTTACTGAAATTTTTAGGAAACGTCCACTCTATTATATTCATTTATTGTATCTATTAACTTTAACCCGAAAATAACGAGCATAGCTTATTTTACGTTTTTTATGATTTTTAAGGGCGGAAGTGGGCGTGGCCAAATTTTAAAACAAATTTGATCTGCGTGCAACAGATTCCAATGTTGTCACCAAATTTGGTAACTCTAACTCTTATAATCTCTGAGATCTGTGGTTTCACACGGACGGACAGAGGTTGGCACTAACCCATAATACCCTTGTACCCTATGGGTACCGGGTATAAAAAGAGACCAGGCATTCGATATTTTCGATTATTAACACAATGCGTTTCCTGTCAAAGGCAGAGCTTGTGTGTGGATTTTTCTTAAAGAGGATTTTTCATATGGCGGAAGTTTTCGTCAAACAGCTGTTTGAGCCTTAATCGAATTTAAAAACAAAACACTAGGAAAGAGAAGGTTATTTTGGTTTGTTGGCCGGTCCGGGATCCGCTCTTTCTGTTTCTTTATCTTTATCTCCTCTCTTAGGTTGATTCTCTGCCTGGTCTGACCTGTGCACTCTCCTCTCTCTCGCGCGCTCTCTCCTCTTGTCTCAGTGTAGACACCTTCGGTTGAAGAAACGTATTTGTTGCTTTAATTTTCTGCACATAACTCGTTTGCAGCAAAAAAAAATCAGCAAAGAGAGCGAGTTCAGTTCGTGACTGTTGTTTTGATATTTATTCAACAGAATGTGCTGAATGTGTGTTTTGCATATTCTCCTTTTGTTTTTCATTCCCCGCCTTTTTTTGCTCTTGTTTTGCGAATTTTTGCTTCTTGTGTTTACATCTTGCGATTCGCCTCACTTAAAGTATGTACATATATATTTTATTGTGCTCGTATATGTATGTGTATGTACGTAGTTTTTGCCAAAAAGAAATAAAATTCTACTACGTCACACACGGGCACACCTGCGATTTGTTTATGCCGCCGGCCACACCTCCAAAAAAAGGGAAGCCGAAACCGCAGCCAGAGGACACTGCAAAACTTGATTCCCGCAAGCTCCTTTAGCCCATGTCTCCCCCTTGCAATCGTAGAGGACTTTTTCTCACTACCTCCCTCGCCCCTTTCATCTAGACATGAACTTTCTTCTACACATTTGTATGTACATATATATGTATGTATGTATTCTGTGTGTTTTTCGGCACCGAAATGTGAACGAAAAAGAAACCTTATAAATCGGAAACTTAAAAACTTAACATTAAATAAAAATGTAAAGCCTTCGCTTAACAGATGTTAAACACTATGTAATGGGACATTGTACACAATTTTTAAGTCTCGCCGGGATTTCTGGATGCAGTGAAGTTCATCACACTCTCATAACTCAACCGCCAGAATCCTGTACCGCCCCCACAAATGGCCACCCACCGAAACCTGCCCCCGGTGCTCAGATTCACATCCAGCGACCTCGAGCATTTTGCATTCCCGCCTCAATGCAAACGCTCTGTAAATCACATCTGCCGCATTTTGAATTGCCTACAGTTGCGGTCAAAGTAATAGGCACGAATGAGGTCAATTCCGCATGTAATATGTTCTCAATTTGATAGATTTAGTGGTAA
Source organism: Drosophila tani (assembly GCA_008042535.1). Lineage (NCBI taxonomy): Eukaryota > Metazoa > Arthropoda > Insecta > Diptera > Drosophilidae > Drosophila > Drosophila tani. The sequence goes on along the minus strand of VNJO01001212.1, from coordinate 2,496 downwards.
ACTTACTGTACTAACCTTTTAAAGTTAATTAACAATTTTAAAAAATTTCATTTATAAGGCTTATGAGTCTTTATCTTTAAAAAAAGTAACGATAATAAATCATGTTGCTTAAAGAAACTATATATTGTCTTACAAACGGTTTAAAACAGAGGAACCGATTATGTATCACTGTGGACGGCACGGTGACGATGAGCACCGAGACTGTTGTGCGCAAGGAGACTACTATATACAGCCGTAGAATCGAAAATCTGCTACGATAGTCCGATCAGAACCATTTATATCTTGATCGAAAGGTATTGTAAACCTCTTTGAAACTGCATACTAAGATTTTTCAAAAGCGGATTAGTTTAGGAGAAATGAGAGTGAAAGTGCGAAATTGAAAATGTTGAAAATTTGAGCTATTGGGGCTAGTGGAGCAAAAATCACAAAATTTTTTATATTGTTGTGATCTAGCTTTAAATACGCGTCGATTGACAAATTAAACAAAAATATTTAAAAAGTTTTGCCTTTTTAAATTTTTCAGCTAAGTGCCGATTTTGAAACTAATTAAAAACTTTTTAAATATTTTTGCCTTAATAACTATTAATCGTCACAAAATTTGGTATCAGAAATTTTTTGAGTTAAATGTGTCATCGTTACTTTAATCTCACCTCGTTAAGAGGTGTTTTTATTTGATTTGTTTATAGGAGCGCTCGTTTTAAGCTTTAAAATTCCAAAATCACGGTTTCTGAATCATATTACACAACATATTCTTAAACAGTTCGATTTCTTAGTTTTTTTTTTTAAATCAATATAAAATCGTTGATTTCAATATTATTATCTTGACCGCAGCTGTACCGCATATATTGCATATATTTATGTATCAGTATATTGTCTCCCGGAAAACGTCTGCCGTCTGCCTGCATCTAGACAAGGTTTTTCAAATATTTTTTGGGGGCTATTGCCTCATACACGAAAATTTTAGTACAGATTAAAAAAAAAGTCTTGTAATTTCTGATCTTTAAACATAATCTTTCATATGAATCATATTAATTTTATATTGATCTAATAAAAATAAAGTTTGATCTTAGCCAGAGTCGATAAAACATTACAAATAATAGTTCCAAAGTAAATATTGCAAAAAAAAGTTACATTTCGATACTTCCCAGCCAGGACTCGAACTCATGATTCAAAGCGAGCATAAATGCGAGCGAGATAGATCGAGAAGGTTGGAACTTTATTGTTCAATAACTCCCATGTTTATTATCCCATTTTTTAGAAAATTTCCACGCAAAAATATTACTTTCTTCTTCTTCTTTTCTCAATAGTTCTTAAGTTTGTTTATTGATTAATGATTTTCTTGTCAAAGACGATGGGCACATATTAGCTTTGACACTTTTGCGGTCTGACAAGTGTTGAAAGTGCAGTCACTTTTGATTTTATTCATAAAATGGTATATGTACAGCTGCGGTCAAAATAATAGTAGTGCCCAGTAAAGCTATATAAAAACCACAAAAAAATTACGTTGTAAATTCTTTAAAAAAATTATTTTAATTTTCATGAAAGCTTAACTAATAGTAGATGTTAATAACACAAAACAACTTGGAATTACTCAAAAGAATTATTAAGGAAAAATAAAAATGTTGAATTTGACGAAAATTGAGTCGGTCAAAATAATAGTAGTGAAACTTTTGAAAAATTATCACAGCCTAAAAAAATAATTGAGGTGTACCTTATTGATTGATTATTATAGATCCATGGATAAGAATTTTTTGAGTATTTAGTTGAATATCCTTTATAGACAATAAAGGACTCCTCAGAAATTTTCCATGGAACCAACTAAGATTTGGCATATTTTCATAGAAAAAATTTTTCCACAACTTGCAAATGATAAAAATTTTCGTAAGGTAGTATTTATAAGACTTATCTCTGAATGTCACACCAAAAAATCTCAATCGGATTGAGTTTGGGTGACTGTGCGGGTCATTTTATGACGTTTACCTGGTTGGCTGCAAGCCACTCTATGTACAAATTACTCGTATTTTCTGGATCGTTGATAATTTAAAACATCCAAACAAGTGGGACTTCCTTTGAAAGATATAATAGCATCACGCCGACTTAGAATTTGACATATAAATGTCGATCCATTATAGTTCTGAGCCAATACACTGGCCTACCTCCATGGTACACAAGGCTCGCCTAAATCATAACTGACGAAAAACCCGTACCTAACGGATTTGCAAGTATTTTTAGGAAAAATTGTCTTAATTGTGGTCGTTTTAAATACTTTCGAGACCCACGGTCGTAAAAATACCTATTTTGGGCTCTTCCGGCAACAAAATGTTCCTAAATTTTTTCGAGGGTCAGTTTAGATATTCTGAGGCAAACGTCAGGCGTTTGGCAAGATGCTTTATTGTTAGCTAAGGCCCTTTTCTGGAACTTTTTGTCATGAAGGCCTTCTCTCTAAGGTTGTTTCTTACTGTTTCCAGATTTGCACAAATTTTAAAATTTTTTTTA